>VYZU01032852.1:0-22708 GCA_013401355.1 Ceyx cyanopectus | reverse complement strand
CACCAGTGGGACAGCCTGGAGAGGGACATTGATTACTAAAAAAAAGGTTTATTTATCTTCCCCCCTCCCCTCCTCCACTTTGTGTCACTATCCCAGATATAGATTAACTCTCTTTGCTTAATATTTAATGTTTTGGTTGCTGGAAATGGGAGCTGCAAGCACTCAGAGATGACCTGAGGAGCTGGTCTGGTTTGGCTGCAGCTCCTCTGAGTGCATCCATGTGTTTGGCAGCATTCCCCAGTCCATGTGTGGGAACTCAGGGAGCAGCCTCCCCACTTTAGTCCAGTCCCAGCCAAGGAGCAGTGGCTGCCAGACTGGTGCACAGACCACTGCCCTTGGCTTATAGTATCTCTTTGTGGCCATAAGGTCAAGTCATTGCTGGTGTTGGTCAAGGCACTGCTGATGTCACCTTGATAACCTGAATTCCCATCAGTTTTAGTGGGGATTTTCTTCATAAGCACTGTTTTCACATCCTTAGGACAGGTGCTCTTAGCTGAATAAGGCTCCAGCACTGTAATGGAGGTTTGGTAGAAAAGAGTGAGTTCATTTCTTGGAGAAAATAAAGTATTTTGGTGCTAATAGTTATAGTGAAAGGAGGGGAGGAGAAGCCATGGGCTCTTCTCTGGGCTGAAGAAGAGTCCCAGGGCAGGTGAGCATGGCTGGAGCACTAGGAGCTGAGGAGGGAAACCCCAAGGGGAGAATAACAAGAGGTAGTTCTTTCAAATGGTCCTAATGAAACTTCAGCAATACTCTGTGGCCTGGGTGAGACCAAACAGGGGAAGCTGCCACGAAATTGTGCTTTATTTAGCCTGCTGCAACTAAACACTTTTACCCAAGTGTTGGCTTTGGGAAGGGTGGGGGCACTATCACCATCCCTCTGAAATTCAAGTTGCCAACTGGTGATAGTTCCAAGACTTGTGACAGGTGTCACCACCCAGTGCTGGTGCTGGAGATGCTGAAAATGATCCTCTGGTTGTCACCTTCTTACTCAGACTTGCAGGATTTGGTGCTTTTGTTAATTTCCAGGGAGCTGTGCTGGCCCTATTTCACTGTCTGGCTGAGGGGGCTGTGGACCTCAGTGTTCCTAGGGGACTTCCCCAGCTCCATCTGGGTTTTCATCCCTCCTCTCCACTGGAGGGATGTGCTGTTCTGGACAATATTTACATAGCTTGCATGGGTATTTAAATCTGGCAAAAAAAGAGCCCTAAAAGCCTTTTATCACCTGTCCCTGCTCGCCAGGGAGTGCAAAGGGCACCGTGGAGCTCTCCCAGTTTACTGGGGGTTTCCTGCCAGTGTGGCAACACCGACCTCTTCCCCGGCTTGGCTCTCACCCTTTAGGGAGCTGCAGCTTGTGACCACAGGAGAACAGGGGAGTGAATTTCAGAGGAACTGGATTTTCATCACTTGAGCCGAGTGCAAGGTGCGGCGTGAGATAAAGCAGCCTGCAAAGCAAACAAAACACAGCCATGGCATTAAAACCTGCTTCTTGGGGCCGTCGGGAGCGATTAAGGTTATTAGGAGGCCAGAGTGCCGTTTCTAAGGGAGGTTCTTGTTTTTTAAAGGCCTGCAGGGGCCCCCTCAGCCAGCACATTTGCCATTTTCAGTGGCTTTTCATTTCTTTTTTAAAGTGTCCTCCACCAGCTGGCCCAGGAGGTGCTCCAGTCTGGGTTGTATTTTCTGGTGGCCGTCATCCTCAAGTGGTGGCAGCTCCCATGACCTTGCTGTGGTATGTGAAGAAGCAGCACATGGGGTTGTGCAATTGTTTTTTGGGGGGAGGATTATTTATTTGCTTGTTTGTTTGTTTGTTTGTTTATTGGGGTCCTTTCCATTAGGAAAAACCCAAATGAAGCCACCCCACCTTGCTGTGACTTGACTGTAGTTTAAACTTCGAAGGTGCTGGGTTTCAGCCCCGCTGCTGAGAGGGAAGAGGAGTGGGAGAGATTGGAGGGTGAAGAGGGTGGATGCTGCAGGGTGTGAGGCTGGGAAGGATGCTGAGGTGTGGGCTGAGATGGGGCACGATTCAGTGCAATGCTGCGAGGCTGGGGAAAGAGCAATTTTGTTAGTTTGGTTTCCCCCTTTCTTGGGACAAATCCAGGCATTTGACAAATCACTCTTTAAGAATCCTTGGCAGCTGGAACACGACCACCAGCTAGGGGTGGTTGACATCCAGCATCTTGAAATAGACCTGATCATCAGGTTGGGTGAAAAGCCCATAGCTGGAAGGTGCCACTGACCTCGCTGGCAGTGCCCGTTGGGCCGGCTGTGCGCATAGTTTGCGTGGGTGTTGACACCAGCATCCCGCCTCCTGTCCCTGAGGCAGCTTCTCTGCCTCCCTCCCTCCTTATCCCACGTGCTACGGATGTGTCGCTTTACAGGGTTCATCCTGCTTGTAGAGTGCCACTGTCAGGTCCCTGATCCCAACATCTAGCAGGTGAGTGGTGGGAGAAACCATCTTCCCAAAAATCCAGTGGCATGACGGAGACCACCAGGCTTGGGGGAACGTAGAGCTGAGGCAGCAAAATTCCCTGTGGGGTCATAGGAGAAGGAGGAATACGCTGGATTTCCACCATCCCAAGGCTGGTTTCACATCCTGGCTTTGAACTTCCCACAGTGGGGGAGCTGTGGATGCCAGTAAACTAGCCCTGCTCCCACCACGCTAACGGTGACCAAATCCTGGTGGGACGGTGGCACCCACAAGGGGATTTGCATCTGTTGGCACCGTCTCGATTTAGGGCCTGGGTAACCTTTGGCTTTTTTATCCCGGTGACTCCTTGGGACCTCTGCCAAAGCGGCGCGGTGTGCGTGCCAGCGCTGGAGTGACAGTGCGGCTGGGCAGAGCGATGAGCGGGCTGGCGGGGACCTTGGCTGTGTTTGGGTCAGTGCCACATGCTCTTGCTCTCGCCCGCCGCCCGCCACGTGGGCTCTGGCAGTGGGTTCCCCCCCCCTCCCCGCGTTGCTGGAAACAGCTGAGGCTTCGCCCCGCCCCGGTAATTGGGGTTTTACCCACTTCTGCCCGGCCTCTGAGTGTCATAAGGAATTTTCTGGCACGTCACTAAATACGGCAGCTTCTCCCACTTTTTTTGGGGTGACCATCCCCCCATGGGGGGTTTTCGATGCCCGGGCAGGGCATGGAGGATGATGCCAACACAGTGGCCGTGCACTCGCTTCTTGCAGTCGGTGTTGCTTTTCCCAGCTTTCCACAGCCACGAACCTGTGTGTTCATGGTGTCACCACAACCTGCGCTGGCAATGAAGGGCAAGAGGACTGGGTATCCCTGGTATGCCAATGGAACACGCGTGCAAAGATGCTGCGGTAGGGATTTGTTGGGTTTTCCCTTCCCCTTTCTTGAAGGATTGAGTATTCCCTATAGCGAGGGAAGATGATGCTGCCTTCTGACCTTCATCCCTGTAGAAAAAAAGCCTGGAGGAGTGGGGGGGATGCCCTGCTGGGCATCACCCGGGGACCTTGTCTGGCTCTGGTGCCTGGGCATTGCCCGGTGCTCGTGGCGGGCGCAGGGGAACTCTCTTCACTCCGGGCTCTTTCCGTTCGCTCACTCCGAGACAGTTGAGGCGGTTGCAAAACCCCCATGACGTGTGCTGGGAATTGCTGCAACACGCTCGCTCGCAGGCGCGAACCATTCCAATCCTCTCTCCCCGGCACCTTGTACAACAGGTCCTGCCAGCTGCCAGGGCAGGCAGGGCGCGAGGCTGCCCGTAGTGCCCTGCCTGGCACCTCTGCCCGCCCGCCGTCCGTGCCACGAGCGGCAAAGCTCCTGCCGCCGCTTCATCCTCTTATCGAGCACACCCGTGGGGCAGAGGTGCAGCCGTGGAGGGTGGCACAGCCCCGGGGTCCATCAGCACATTTTTAGGCTTCCCCCACTGCCTCCTTTTTATTTGCAGAGCCCTGAAAAAATGGCCTGATGCAAGAGCTCACCCCGTGCACCCAGCACATCCCTGGAGAGCCAAAGTGGGGTGAGGTGTGGGGAGAAAGCCCTTTGGAAATGGCTGCCAGGTTGCAGCCCTGTGTCCAAGGCAGGTTGGTTCACTGGGACTCGTCTTGGGCACACCTGGTCCCCATGTGAGGAACAGCTCAGGGTGCTCTGAGCAACCTCCTGGGCTTGCATGGGTCCAGTGAGAGGGCAGTGGTGAAGTGCCAGCAGCTTGGCCTCGTTGCACCTTTGGTTTGCACGCCCCAGGGGAGCTGAAGCCTGGAGACATCCCATACCTACATCCTTGAGTCTTGCAGGGCACACTCAGCAGAGTGTGCAGGGTGTTGCACTATCCTGCTGGAATATAGGTTCCTGGTGCAGGCACTTCAGTGTGAGATGGAGATGGTATTTTAGGGTTGGTGCTGTTGGCAGTGTAGCTTTGGGGACATCTGTTCTGGTGGGGGAAGGGAGCTCACCTGACCTTGCTTCTCCCCACCTTTTTTTTTTATTTCCTGGCTCTGGGTTTGGATTTAGCAGCTTGGTGATGATTTTGAGCTTGCTTTCCCTGGTGCAGAGCAGAGGGACGGGGAAGCCCCGCTTGCTGCATGGGCTGACTTGTTGGGGTTGGCCTGGGGCAAATGCCGGGGCCCTCCTCAGGGAGCAGAAACAACCCTCCTGCAGCGAAGGAACCTGCTTGGAGTCACGCAGCCCCGCTCCATCCTGCCCAGCAGCATCCCCAAAAGCCCCTTTCTTGGCCAGTGTCGTGTCAGGCACCAAAACAAAGCTTTTGTTTCAAGCTCATGGCCTTAATCTGTCCGCCTGCAGATCCTGTGCGTAAAAGGGAGGTGAAATCCTTCCCTCTCGGGGGGGATGTTGCGTGAGCGGGTGTGTTGGTGCCTGCCAAGGAGTCAGGCGTTGTGGCCGGAGGGTTCGTACGAACCCCGTGCGGGGCAGCAGGAGCTCGCTCCCTAGAGCTGGAGCCTGCTGAGGTGGAAATCCAATCTCCTGGCAGTTCCTTGAAGTGAGTGAGGGTTGTGCCTCCCGTGCATCGTCTGAATCGGGTCCGATGGAAAAGAAAGAAATCATCTGTGATTAAAGATTGACGGTAATTACATAATGGGTATGCACCAGATGATGCCCAGACAAGCTCCCTCCTGGGATTTCCCAACTTTCAGAGTATTTAAGTTTGCAATCATCCTAAAGTGCTTCTACCATGGGGGGTAATTATTGATATTATTGTGCAGCACCCAATGCAATTGCACAAGGCTCAGCAGTAGCACTGTGACTGCTGGAGCTGGGATTGTGGGTGAACTGGACTCCTCTGATAGCCAGGGCAGAATTGGGGTATGGTCAGGCCCTGGAGAGAGAGCTGGTCCATACCCAGCATTGCAATAGCAGAGAAGGATAAAAAAAATAAGAGAGAAAAGTTGTTTTTTGGGGGTCTGTCAGCAAAGCAAGCAGGGCAGCCGGCCCTGTGCGCTTGTTCCATGACTGGCTGGTGACGAAAAGGCAACGTCAAGATGTTCTTGATGGTTGGCCAGCTATTAATCCATGTATTTTAGCAAAACCCAGTTTATTTCCTAAGATTTGTGGAAGAAGTGGAAGCGGGGAGCACTGGGGGTGCAGGGAGAGCTTGCCTAGGATTAAATTCTCCTGAAAGCCAAGCACGCCAAGCTCGCAAGCCCGGGGAGAGCTTAATTAAAGTCAACGGAGAAGCATTTCCAAGAAAATAATACGGGTTATTTGAACGGGATATTTTTGTTCTGGGCCCAGAATGTCTCCTTTCCCTCTTCGGTGTCAGCTTTCATAAAACAAAATGAGATCTCCAAGAAAAACAAATTGGAGCTCTCTTAAAAAGGCTCAGCGGAGATAAAAATCAGCAACAGTGTTGCTGGTAACACCTTGGGTTATTAAAACGGAAAGAATGCTAACGATGCGATTTGCATCGGCCTTTCTTGTGGCTGCGCCTGGGCGGGAGCCCGCTCGCCCTGGCAGGGGGGCATGGGCACGGCACGGCCCCGGCAGCCCCTCACCGTGGCCTCTGGGCTGGGGTGCGGGGCACGGGCGGCTTGGCTGGCCGGGTGGATCCGGGAGTCTTTGGGAAACGGTCACGCAGGAAGGATTTTGGAGATTTGGGTTTTGTTTTTTTTTTTCTTTCCCAAGGTTGGTGAGTGTGAGGTGAGGAGCTTGCGGGGTCAGGAGTGGAGCTGAGGTCGAGTACTGAAAGACTTGACTAAATCCCAGTTGCCCAGGGAGGGGGTGGAATCACCATCCCTGGAGGTGTTTAAAAACCATCCAGATGTGGCACTTCAGGACGAGGCTCATAATATTTAGTAGGTGTTTGGACTTGATCTTGAAGGTCATTTCCAACCCTAATGATGATTCTATGGCAAGAATCAGAATTCAGGGGACACCAAACTTACAAGACCCAATGAAATCAGGGCTGCTCTTGTTGGAAAGGATTCTGTAGCTCATCAGAGCTCTTTGAGAGGTGACAGATGTGTGGGTGAAAATACCAAGCTGGACATACTGATTGTGGCCTGAGAGCTGCTGGGATGGAGCTTTAGTTGGCATGCTGAGGTGCTGGGCTAGGGAACTAGGGACACCTCCTCAGAAACCAGTGCCCTGAGCTGGCTGGTGCAGCTGTGCATGCTGAAACCTGTGCTGAAGGGCTGCGCTCCCACTGCCCCAGCGCTGGCAGACTCTCCTGGCTACGTGGCCACAGGTTGTTCCATGGGATGTTGAAGCAGGTGGGTGGAGAGGGCTGAGGAGCAGATGTTGACATGGTTTTGAACTTTGGTTTCTCCTCCATCTGCGTCTACCTTCCTGCAGGAAGAGTGGTTTAAAGGGTGCTGCTTTTATTCCACTTGCTTCCATCCTGGTCAGAGCTGACCATCTCCTGGTCAGAAGCTGGTGGGGGTTGCCCATGCCTTCCCTGGGTACCACTCGAGGTCTGAGGGGATGGGAGCAGGGTGAGGGCAGGCATGGGGGTGATACTGCTGACTCAGGTTCAGGGTGAGGAAGCCCAGTGCTGCCGTGGGGTCCTGTCTGTCTGCCAAACAGGAGGATACTTTTGGACTTTAAAATGCATATTGTGATGCCTGGCCTTTCAATGTTTAAAGGTGGGAACAGACATTTGAGCAGGACCTGTTGGGACAGGACAAGGGATGATAGTTTAAACTAAAAGAGAGAGATTCAGACTGGAGAGAAGGAAGAAAATTTTTATGCTGAGGGTGGTGAGAGCCTGGCCCAGGCTGCCCAGAGAGGTGGTGGCTGCCCCATTCTTGGTGAGGTTGGCTGGGGCTCTGAGCAACCTGCTCTGGGTGCAGATGTCCCTATTCCCTGCAGAGGGGTTAGACTGGGTGACCTTTAAAGGTCCCTTGCCACCCAAACCATTCTATAATTCTATGATTCTTTGAGATTCTATGATGCTGTCCACCCTAAAGACCCACCCCACCTTTGCCTGCCAGGGGGACAGGGCTGCAGAGACTAACTCCTGCCTTGATGCTGTGCCCCACTCTATCAGATAAGGCAATTCTATCTTTATGGCTTAATTGCAGAGGATAATAGTAGCAGAGCGTTACGCAGATAGGACGTTGCCAAGGGGTGAATATCAGCTTTGTTTGGTTTTTGTTGTGCTTTGTTTGTCTTTTGTTTGTTTTTTTTCTTTTCCATTTTTTTTCAAAATAAACTCATCAGGGCCTTGGTGCTGCTGGAGGTGGGAGGTCTTCACAGACCTCCTGCCCACACCCCACCACATCCCCTGCCCATGGGGAAATTCATAATCAAATAAAAGCTGTGTGACCACCTTGATGCCAGGGAAGCTCACCTACTGTTGCTGAGATACTGGCCTGGGAGAGGAAAGGGTGAGGATCAACTGGGATGGCATCAACCATTTTCTGGACTTTTCCCTGGCACCTTGGCAATGGGATTTCCATCCCTGCAAGGGAAGATTTCTTATTTGGCTGCTCTTTGCCAGTCTGCTGGGGCTGGTGTGGGAGAGGTGACCAGGGCATCACCCCTGATACCTGGAACTTTGCTTGTCTCCTGGTTTTCCCCCCTCCCCTTGGAACCCTGTGGCTGTCGAGGTGGTTGTGCTTTCCCAGCATCAGAATTTGGGGTATTTTCCTGCCCAGACTGGCCAGGCTAGGGATTTTCTGCCTTGAAAATAGGGATTTCTGTCACCCATATTGGTGCAGGGTGGGTTTATTACCAAGAACTGAAGTTGTGCCATGTTTCTCCTGACATCTGTGTGGTAAGGTGATTAAAAACTCAGGACCATCTGGGAATAAGGGCTGGTATCACAGGCTTTTAGCTGGGAGAGCCTGGCCCTTGGCATCTGTATTTTGGGAGAGGGCCACCATTAAGAGAGCTTCAAATAAAAATCAAAGTTAAGAAATCATAGAAGATTTATTTTGCTTGGGTTTTTTTTAAGCTCTTAAACTCTGCCCTGCTTCAGTTCATCAACCAGAGCGTGAACCAAAGAGCTGAGGAGTGGAGGTACTTCAGGTCCTGATATGACCTCTGTGGCTGGCTGGTTAACCCCCTCTGACCCACCCTAAACTACACTTAGATAAGATTAACCCCAATCTGGATTTCAGAGCTCGTTTCCCTCCACTGGGACAACATCCTCCCAAGTCGAGTTTCCAGCCAACCCATCTGCAGGCACAGTTTGTGTCCCACTGGCCTCACAAAACAAAACACAACACAGGGAAAAAAAACCCAAAATGCATTTTTTACAGCAGGGTGGTGGAGAGTTGTTCTGCTCAGTAAAGGCGGTTGCTTAGATGTTTATTGCAGGATGAAGAGGGAAGGAGGAAAAACAACCCCAAAAAGCTGTTGGGAAGATGATGCCTGGCAAAGCCACACAAAAAGCAGCATCTTTGGGGGTTTTAATGTTTCCTCTGCTGACGAAGCAGGAATTAGCTCTTGTGAAATGAGACATTGCTGGGTGGTTTTGGTTCCCTGGCCACACTCTGTCACTTTTTTTTCTTTTTTTTTTTTTTCAGCAGATAACCCTTTCTTTTATCACCTGGGGCAAAGCTTAGGCTTTGTGTGAGCATTTGGCTTTGGAGAGACGATGAAGAGCTGAAAAATCAGGACACTGGGGCCGTTCCTCAAGCAGCAGGTTGTTGGCTGCCTTCCCCATTAGTCAGGGCCTGGTGACGAGTTGATCTCCTTTTCCATTTTTTTTCTGAATGAATCAGTTTTGGCTCAGCCTGATGGTCAGACTGGTTAAGCAAGAAGCAGCTGGTATTATTCTCATTAGCAATCGAGACAGGAGAGAGCCTCTCCCCAGCTCTGCAGTCACCCCGTTCCCTTACACCTCCGTGAGCCTCCCAGTTCCTTGACACACTGGAGCTTTGTAGCTGGGTTACACCCAGTGGTGGGTGCAAACAGGGATCTTCATCCCGTGCTTTCTGCTGTCCTAGTGCACCCCTCCTTGGTCAGTGCCTCTGGGGAGGGAGGAATTTCAGCTTCAGGTCACTTGTGGTTGTTGCTCTGCTGGGGCTTGGGAGGATGGCTCGGCTGCGTCTACTGTTCCAGTCCCAAGGCAGTCCCAGTTCAGAGTTGCTCCATGGCCAGCAGAAAGGGATTCATGTTTTGCTGTGACTTTGGTTGGAACAGATGGGATTTTGGAGCTCTTTGGGCCCAGGCAGCAGTGAGCTGTGAGCTCACTCTGCTCAGCCCTGTGGTGTAGAGTTCATAAAATCCTAGAATGGTTTGAGTTGGAAGGCACAAGAGCAGGGGCATCTGCCACAAGAGCAGGTTGCTCAGAGCCCTGTCCAACCCGACCTAGAATGGCTCTAGGGATGAGGCATCAACCACCTCTCTGATCTCATCATCATCTGATGACATCTCAGTAAACAGAGCATCCCCAGTGCTGTCGTGGAGCAGTCAGTGGGCTGGTGTCCTCCAGCAGATCTCCACAGTTCACTGCTGGGCTGAGACCTCCCCCATGCTCAGAGCTTTGCATCCTGGGGGTGCCCATGTCCCCTTGCATCCCTCCTAACCCCAGAATCTTGGGGGGCTTAATGAAGCTGCTTGGCCCCTGCTCTTCCCTTTTCCCCTGGGCATGGATGGGCTTTGTAGGTGAAACTGTGGCTCAGACACTTGAAAACAAGCCCAGGCACTGTGGTGTGTGGTACCTACAGTAATCCCACACCTGGCACCAGTGGAAACAATAATTTTGATTGTTTATAGGCCCCTACCCCAAAAATGCATTTTTTTTCCCTTGGGGAAGAAGAAGAGGCTCCCTGACCATGGAAGCAGGATGCACAGCTTTGAAACCTGAACCTGCAGGAGGACCAGAAGGTACCTAGTAACTGACAGAAACCTTCATTAACCTGCCCTGTTATTTATTACGACGTCAAAGCCCTTGCTGCAGCAAAAACCCAAAGGCCCCTTCTCTGGGGCAGCACATTAATGTTTCACTGGCCTCTGAAGCACTTTGCTGCCGAGGCATTTTCAGCTCGACAGGTTGTCCCCGGTTCCCCTCACTCTCGTTAAACATTGAGGGGCCCCAGGGAAGCCACGACCAGCCATTGTGTGGGATAAAGCCCTGGGGGGGGGGGGGGGGAGGGGGTTGCTTTGTTTTTTTTTAATATATATGTATATGTTTGTGTCTACGTAGGTGCGCTGAGACGTGCGTGTGTGTGTATATGTATGTATATATATATGCACATATATGTAGATCTGTGTGTGTATGTGTGGTATGGAACCCTATTGCAGGTGGAGCTGGAGGGCTTGGGGCTGGGTTCCTAATGGGGAACATGGGGCTGGGGACCGTCCTCGTGGCTTTTCTCCACCCACCCTGAGCATCAAAGGGCAGGGCTGGTCCTTCCCCGCACCGCCCGGCGTCTGAAAAGCTTTCAAATGAGAGCAGGTCAGCCAAAAGTAACAGCCCATTGGCAAAGGGGTGTAACCTGGTCCTTCTTTGGGGTGGGGGGGAAAGAAATTAAATAAAATATGGCCCTTCTTCCATTTCCTTTAGCTATTGGATTTGCTTAATTACAGCCTGGTCTGTTTTGCTGAGGTATCCAGTTGTTCTCACATGTGTGCTTTAAAACTCCAAGAGATAAAAGTCACATGGATATTTCGCCCCTCTTTTGGCCTCTGGGTGTTTGGTTTAATGGTGATACACAAGTCTTGCAGCCTTTGGGGTTTTTTTTTCCACATCAGTAGGCTTCAGGAGCACTATCCAAAGCCACGACTGTCTCTGTGCTGGAGACCCAGAGGAAACTCTTTGGCACTGGAGGAGGAACTAATTTCTCGATGGCCATCAGGAGAAGAGCCCATATCTTCCACCATGGAACCAGTTCACTGCATGGACCCAGCTGGGGCACCCTGGGATGCTGCCCTGGCTGTGTGCCTACTGGAGGGCTCTGCTCATGCTGCCTACAAACAACTTCTCATTTATTTTGATTTTTTAAAGATGCTGGCTCAACAGATGAGACTCCCCAGTGGCTCCCCCACTACGGTCAGTCATTATCTTGTGCTCATGCCTTGGGAGGGTTTGGGCTGGGACTGAGCACCAGGACCAGCCCGGTGAGAGCCCTGATGGAATAGCCCATCTCAGGGAGGTGTTATCACCTTTGTGAACAAAGCTCGGGGGCAAAACAACTTAAAAGGCAAGGAGTGCAGCCTGGAGAGGGGCCTCCCTTCAGAACGTGCCCACAGCAGCTGCTGCTGCCGCCCTTTCATATTTCCAGCCCCGTGTGTAGTCTGCTATTGGGCGGACTTTGTCTTCGGGGAAACTGGGGACTTGTTGGGTGTAAGCAAATAAGTAACATAACTGAAATATTTTGATAATATTCATGCGGGTGGCTCTGCTCAGGTGCGTAGAGGAGTCGTTGCTGCCACCCCAGTGCTCTCCATCTCGTGGTGCTTGCCCCAAGGGGGAGCTCGGGATGAGGTTGCCACAGCATTTTTGAGGGAGGGCTCCATGGGGTGGTTATGGGATGGGAGTGACTGGGAGCAGGATGGGTGCAGCACCATGGCTGGGGTATGTGGGTGCTGCTGAGAGAAACACAGAGGATGCTTTCTTCCAATATCACTCACTCTTGGGGTGCCCCAGCCTTGGCCAATGGCTGTTTGGGAGGTTTGGCTCTTCTCATGCCATCCCTGTCCCCATCCTGCTGGAGAAAGGCTGCTGGCAGGGGTCTGCCCCATCCCCACAGCACAGGTGCCCAGCTGGGGCACAGCTCTGCTCTCTGATGCTCTCTAAAGTGCAGAATTATAGAGTCTTTTAGGTTGGAAGAGGTCTTTAAGATTGTGGAGTCCAACAGTTGCCCCAGTACTGCCAGGGCACCACTAACCCAGCACCACTGCTCCACGGGGGGCTTGGAACCCCTCCAGGGATCACAGGGCCCTGGGCAGCCTGGGACAGGCCTGGACAACCCTGGAGGGGAAGAAATTGTTCCTCAGCTCCAGCCTGAGGCCAATTCCTCTTGTCTTGTGGCTTGTTCCTTGAATGAAAAGCTTGACCTCCCCCCAGCTTCAGCCTCCTGTCATGGAGCTGTAGAGAATGAGGTGTGGAGGGGAGGAGGGAGAACAATGTGCAGTGCTGAAGCCCAGGCTGTAGTTGTTCCTGCTGGAGGATGGAAGGTGCATCACTGCCTTCAGCTCCCTAAAAAGCTGGAAAAAAAAAAAGGCAATAAGTTGTTCTCTTTGCCTGGGGAGGGACAGGTTGCAAAGGGATGCTTTGAAATTTTGCAGCAAGGAAGGTGTTGGTTGGGAGAAATAATTGGAGTGGAAGAAGACCAGTTCTTGTCTAAGGGAAAGTTGGAGATGCCCATCACCACAGGGTCTGGAGAAAAGGCTGGCAGAAGTCTACCAGGGCTGGGAGGAGATCATAGGTGTCCTGCAAAAATACCTATTTGTCTGAAAAATGGTGGTTTTGGTGTCTGGTCCAGGTGGAGGAGCTGTGGCCGGGGCTCCTGTGTTTGGTCTCAAGTACACTGTGACTCTCCCATTAATTCTCAGGGCTGGCAAAGGGCTGGAAGTATTTTTCTTTCTGAGTATCCCTTAATTAGCTGAAAGGGAAGCCTGTCAAGTACCCAACTGGGAGGGAAAAAAGATCTTCATGAGCTTTTGACCAGCCCAACATTTTGCCTCCATTTATTTTCCCGGGCCTCTTTGTTTTCCCTTTGAAAAAAAGGGTGTTTTTCTCTTTCCCTCCATTTAACTGCTATTTATTTGCTGGTAAGTGGAAGGAATTCAGCTGGGATCAGCCAGGCGCCTGCCAGCAACTGGAGTTGAAAAGTTTCCGTGGGGGAGATGTAAGAGCAGAGCAGGGGGGTTGTTTTCCACCCACCGCGGGTCCCTGCGTCATGGCCAGCCAAGTTGGGTGGGTTTAATTCTCTCTTTTTTCTTTTTTTTTTTTTCTCTTTTTTACTGGGATGTTGACAAGTGCCCGTGGGAGTTACAGTGGGAGGAGCACAGCCCCGGGCTGGAGGGTTTCTTCTCGCTGTTAATGGGAAACAGAAGATGACTCGGGAGAAATTTGGCAAAGAAGGAAACTTTTCTGTCTCTTGGAAAAAAGCATCTTTTCTCACCCCAGCCTCTCCACAGAAGGAGGAGGGTTCCCAAATACAGCCCAAGTGAGGTTTGCCAGAGAGGGGGAGAGGAGACAGCAAGTGCCCGGTGATTTCGCAAGGGATGGAGCAGTCCCGGGCCACCAGCCGCGTTTTGGGAGGGCTACCCAACCTGCCTCCCATCAGGGACCAGGAGCCATCCCATAATCTCCCCGAGGCATCAAGGGGTTGGGGTGGCCCAGGTGCTTTAATGTTGGGGATTTTTGGGGTCCTGCAGCTGTGACTTGGTTGTGGTATCCCTGTAGATGGAGATGAGATGCCAGCTGCCGTGGCAGGTTTGTGGTGCCACCCATAGGGCCAAGCTGCTCTGAGCTGGGGAAATACTGAAACAGCCACCTGTGTGAGACAGCTGGCAGGGTGCTGAGGCACAGATAAGAGTGGAGCAGGGGATCAGGTGCCTCTGGAGTGACCCACCTGCCCTTTTGGGGTTGTAGGTGTCCCCTTAAAAGTGCAGCATTTGGCTGAGTTCCAGGCTGGGAAGTGGTGGCCAGCACTGGCCAGGGAAATGTCCTGGTGCTGCTGGCCCAGTCCTGGTACTGGTGCCAGGCTGGGACAGGCTGTCAGGCAACCTCACATGCTGCTCATGTCCTCACAGGCATCCACCCCCTTGCACCTCCCCTCCCCTGTTTGCAGATGTGGTGTTTTTGCTTGGGGTGGACAGGCTGTGTCATGCCAAGCAGTCTCTTGGTGCTAGTGATAAAGCAGGGAGGGAAATTCTTGAAGCTCCACCACCCCTGTCCTCCCTGTTGTCTGTGTGCTGCAGGAACTGGTTACCAGTATGAGTCTGCTGGTTACAAGACATGGCCATGGTGGGGACTGGGAGGAGATCACACATTTTGGGGCTGGTGGTGAAGGAAAGGGTGTCACCAATGCCCTGTTGAGGACGGGCAGGTGCTCATGGCAGGGTGCGAGTGCTGAGCTGGTCCAAGTGAGAGCTCTGTGTGCTTGTACAAGTGACAGGAGGAAGTTAATCATAGTCAAAGCCCAGTGAAGTTTGCTCAGGTCATGGCTTTTCCAAAGGCTTACGATTTCAGATGTGCAGCAGCCAGCGTCCGGGACCACGGCTTGACCCACACTGTCCCCCCGCAGTTAATCATTGCTCTTGGCTCCAGGACCTGCCTGGCTTCAGCAAGGGGAAGCGTTTCCCAAAAACCACAAGGTGAGAAGCTGGCACATGGGGCCTGGAGGAAACCCCAACCTGCCAGGGTACACTGGGCTGGGGAGAGCAGGGCCCCTGAACTCTGAGTATAACCCTGACACACACCCAAACCCTAAGACTGGACCTAAAACTGAGCCCAGCCCAAATTCTAACCCTGAACCAGATCCAAAACCTAATTGTGACCCAAACTAACTCTAATCCTGACCTTGACCATAACCCTGACCCAAACCCCTTAATCATGACCCTGACCCAAACCTAAACCGTAAGTCTGACCCAAATTTTAACCCAAACTTTAAGACAGAATTTAACCCAGTCCCTGACCATGATCCAGACCCTGGCCCTTTGCTCTCTCTTTCATTTTATAAGGCAAATACTGGTTTTCTTGCCCTGTTGTGTGATGTTGTCACCCAGAGTGGGACAACCTGGAGCAGCCTTTGGCAGCCTCTCAGGAGCCCCCCACTCTCACTGCTCTGATGGGCTCTGTGTTGCCATCTCTTCTTGGAGCTGGATGGGGTGGGAAGGACTTGGGCCACTTTGGTCACCCAGTCCCAGCTGGGATGTCCCTGGGGGGCTGCTGGTCCAGCCCTGAGCTGCTGCCCTAGGAGATGTGGCTGCTGCAAGCTGGGAATCTTTAAATCCCAAATTGCTCCAAATTAAGCCCAGGAATCATGAAACTTTGGGTCTTGCCTCACTGAGGGTAGGTTCTCTGAGAGGAGACTAGGGACTGCTGGTGATTTCCCCACTGGTTTCCTACCCTCTCAATGCAGAGCTGCCAAATAAACAGGGGCTTGTGTCCTTTGGGTGAGTGCGCTGCATCGGGGGGTGGCAACATCCAAGGGCCATCACAGCTGGGAAGAAAAATGATATATAAAAAAGAATAAAAAGATGATAAAAACCAGGAGAAAAGCCTCCTGGGTTTGGCAATGGGTGTTTGAGTAATGCTGGGAGCTGTGGGGGCAGTGCTGGATCCCTGGCCGGTGCCTGTGGTGCTGCTGGTGTCCCTGATGCTGGAAGGGGTTTTTATTTTATATCTCTATCAATCTATATATATTTTAAAACCCCCTTTTTTTCTCCCTGTGGGTGTGTTTTGAAAAGGGTCTTGGGAACAATGAGGATTAACAAGCAGATAGAGAATTAAATGCCGGGTTTGAGTCTTCAAATGCGTGCACATTTCAGAGCGCCTGTTTGTGCCAAGATAAACTCTGTCAGGAATAAACATCGTTGGACATGAAAGGCTAATTACAGATTGGCTCTCCACGGGTGGGAGGAGGGAATTTTCACCAATTAAAAGGGAACTTTTCTGGTTTTCATCAAATTGCTGGATTAAAATGCAGCCAGGGGCTTGGTGAGGTGTTTGACCTGCGCAGTGGATGGAGGGGATGCTCGCCCCCAGGACGTGCTTGTTTTGTTGCCTCCCAGTACTAAAGAGGCTCTGCCAGTTTATTCTGGCATGAGCTGTGTGAGGGCACTGGTTTCACCCAGCAGTTGAACCTTAAGAGATGTCCTCTGGGCGTGCAGCCCGGGGAGATGGGATACGGGCAAACTTGGTCCAACCCAACGTCACTTGGAGTTATCCAGCATCAAGAGAGGTTGGAGTAATGGGACCCTCAGCTTCATTGAGGGTGCAGGTCATGGAAAGATGTCTGGGTGGGATGTGGTGGACGGGAGCCCGTGTTGAGTTGAAGTTGTTGCAACCATAGCTCCTATTTGTTGGGCAACTTTAGTGTGTGGTAGGTGAATCATCTCCCAAAAATTGTCAGCCAGAAGGCAATGTGGAGAAGAAAAACCTTCCTGGCCTGCCGAAGAGAACGCTGGGGAGAAAAATCCAGCCTGGGCACATGGTGGGTTTCAGCTGCAGAGCACATGCTGTCTTGTTGCTTTTGGATGGATTTCACAACAATTTGCATTTCTGGACCGGCTCTGGAGCCTCCAAGGCCGAGCAGGAGCCGGGCTGTGGACAGGGAGGACGTGATGCAGCTCAGAGACATGAGCTCAAACGCCATTTTGCTCAAACCTGGGTTGAATTTATTGGTTTTGGGATGAGACGATGCAAAACGTGGCTGGGGCTGAGTTTCTCTGAGACGTTCAGCGCACAAGCCTCAGGCAAACACTCTGCTCCTGCTGCTTGCCAAGGGAAACCACAGATTTGTCTCCATCTCTACTTAACGTGGCCTCAGGGCAGCTAATATTGGGACTTTTCTCTCCCATGAGCTGGTATTTGTCACTTAGTGGTTACAGGAGGTGGCCTGGACATCATCTCTTAAAGTCCTCTGCGTCCTGGAGGGTGAGGGAAGGCAGAGAGGCCCCTTCAGGAGCGATGTGGTGGGGTTTATAAAACAAAGTACTTTCCCAGCCTGCTCTGCTCCAGTGCCCAGGGCTCCTAAACCAGTTAAAAATTGAATTATTATTTTTTTTTGAAAGTTTCCTTATGAGAAAGATTTGCTGGGTCTGCTCTCTGAGAAGCTGTTGCATCATCTGTGGCCGTGGGACTGTGATGCTGCCACTTCTCCTGCAACATTCCCTTTTCTTCCTTAGTCCTAATACCGCCACGGACGGGACACTGAAAGGGTCTTTAGTCAGACTTGGCCGTGAATAATTCCTCTGAATAATTCCATTTATTCCAATTTTCAGGCGGTTATGGACTTGCTTCCAAAAGAGGGGAGGAGGGAGAAGTCAGCCAAACCTGATAAAGGAGGACTTTGTTCTGAAGCTTTAGGGTATGGTACCAAGCAGGGCTTGCTATACTATTAATGAGTTTATCTGGCTTTTAGCCGCACGTGATGCACGGTGGCTGCCACCACACTGCCCCACCACCACCTCCTGGCCAGAGGAGCCCCAGCTGCTCCTCAGCTTTGGTTTTGCTGTTCCTCAGCTTTGGTTTTGCTGCTCCTCAGCTTTGGTTTGCTGCTCTTTAGCTTAGTTTCCCTCCCCGCCGTGCGTCGCGGTGGCCTCCTTGGATATGAGTTTGCGTCTGCCTTTATTTAAGCCTTGACCAACCCTTCCCAGGATGACTTTGGTCTGCAGGGGGGATATTGAGAACATGGGGCCAAGCTGTTGGGAGCGTTTCAGGCTTTGAACAAGCGGGAGGATGACGCAAATGACTTTTTAAGGGCACCAGATAAAACAGCTGCTGCATGTTCAGCGCAGATGTGCTGCGGGCGGCACACATCAGCTCGGGGGGGTGGGGGGGTGGGGTTCTGCATGGGCAGGGTCACCAGGTTCCTTGGGCTTCCAGGCCACCCGAAAAGGGAATCTCCAGGTAAAGCTTTGGAGATATGTGGTGAGGTTGGCCATGCCAGCAGAGCTTCCCTATCCCCAGAAAAACACGAGCCAAGGAAATTCTTTCTTGAAGAAGGGGCACAGAGGGGGAGTGGAGGCGATTTACCTTTGGCTGCCCCATCTCTCCTTTGAGAACTGCCAAGTGCTTGGGGAGGGTGACCTTCTGCAGCATGTCCCCGTCCCCTCCGGTGGCCGCAGCTCGTGGCGCGAGCGGGAGAAGCCGCGGGAAGCGAGGGAAGACACTTCCTCCAGCGGCGGATCTGAGGTCACCTCCTGGCCCTTGATCCCTCCAGCCCAGGGTATTTGGGTCAGCGGGGAAGCACAGCTGAGAGAGACGTCCCTTCCTCCCCTCTCCCTGGAGATTAATTTTTAAAGGAACAAATAGGCTCGGCTGCAAGTCCTGCCCAGAACGAGGTTTTAATGGTGTTTTTGGGAACAATGAGCTAAATACCAAGGGTGGGGGGTGGCGGGGGGGGGTGGATGTCTTGGAGTGGTGATGTTTTCTCCTGTTGTTTCTCACCTTCCTGTGCCCACCTTGCTCTGCCCAGAACTTTGTTTTCTGCTCAGGAAAATACTGGCACAGAAGGAGCTCATCTTGTGTCCAGTGTGTGGACCTACCTGAACCAACCTGGGGTGGGAGGGTGCTGCCTGTCACCTGCTATCAGGAGGACCTGGAGGTCGATGCACATCCAGTCCTGGAGCTCCTCCATCGTGAGCATGGCTTGATGAAGTTGGGTTGGTGGGTAAATGGGTCACCTCCAGCCCCACGTTGGGCTTTTCCCCTATCTCAGAGCATCCCCAGGACCACCAGGAAGGTTCTATTAGCTCTGGAGGAAGCCAAGGCTCAGATGACATCTCAGGCTGCTGTTGTCCCTCAGTCCTCTGCTCTCCCTGTTGGATCGAGCAGCAAGGAGTGGGGTGTGTGTACCCTGGGGGAGTCACGACCTCCCAGCTGCTGGTTTACTGCCTCTGGGAGGTGCTGGGGGTAGGAGCAGGGTGGCACAGATGTGGTTGGTCTCAGTGTAACTCACAGTGCCAAGCAGGGTCAACAGAGAGAGAGGTGGCTCTTGGAAAGGGACTTAACGTTGAGCCACCTCAAGTCATCTTCACTCCTATCCCAAAAGGAGAGTGCTTTAAATGCTTTGGTTTTGGTTTGTTTTTAACTTTAAAAAAAAAAGTAGTTTCTGAAGCATTTGGTGTCCAACACATCCCTTGGTGAGGGGTTTTTTTTTTGCCATTGCACTCAGCCAGACATCTCCCAAACCAACCCCTTCATCTGGTGCTGCCAGGAGGTGGTTGGACTTACGGCACCTTGAGTCTCGATCAAGTCTTAACCCGACTCCTGCCCAAGTTCCATGCAGCTCTTGAGCTCCTTCCAGCCCCGTCCTCAGCTGGATTCAGTCCATCATTTCCTTCAGAAGCTGCCGCTGATAAGGCTCAGTGCCTCTTGTGGGGGCTTGTCTTCCACCTTCCCATATCTCAGCCAGGTTATCAGCTGCAGCGGGTTGTGAGGTGTGGCCGGGTGAGGAATTAACCATCTCATCCAAACTCCGTGGAAATCAGAAGTGAAGATTCCCCCACTTCTCTTCCCCCACCCCGCCGTGGGCTTTAAATCAAGTCGTAACTGCTCCAGCATCGGAGGAGCTGCCGAAGGGAAGCCCTGACTCAGGCTGGTTAAGCCCTGTCTGGTTTCCACTGGCTGCTTCTGTCCTCCAGGAAAGCTGAGGAGAAACTTCAACACCACATTACGCAGATTGCCAAAGAAGAAACCCTTCATCCTCAGGAGCTCCAGCTCCATGTCTGGAGGGCAGGGGGTAGGTTTGGGGCTACACTTCACCTAACCCCCTTTTCTTTTACCCCCATCCTCTTGGCTTTCTCCTGTGGTTTTCCTTCAGCCTTTCCCTGGCTCTCCTGAAAGGAGATCACCACATGGGGGTTAAAACAAGGGGGCAAATTGTGCAACCCCCTTTCCCGGGGAGCTCTTTCAATGTGAATCACCCTGGGACTGGAGCAGGGAGCAGGGTGGATTTCTCCTGCCCCCCAGGTTTTGCAGAGCTTTCTTTCCAGCACTGGAGCTCGCCCAGCCCTTCTGGCTTCCCGGGGTTTCACTGGGAAGCGCTGGGAAGACAAAACCCCGCTCTGGAAGTGAGGCTATTGTTCTTACTAATTTTAACTTGATGTTCTTCCCCAAGCCTATTTTTATTCATTGCTTGTGGTAAGCCCTTTCTCTAAGGTAGAGCAATTTGCCACAGGACTATTTTTTTTTTCCTTTTATTTTTTCTTTTTTTGTGTGTGTGTGTGTGTTTACCGATTTTAATTGAGCAATATCTCCCTTTTTTTACAAACCCAAAGCTGGAGGAGCTTTTAAGTGCCCATTGCTGAGCTTTGTGCCCCGGGTTTGCTTTGATCTCTGCAGGTGAGTGTGCATTTTTGGGGCCAGAGATTGATACTGCTTATTTGCATGTAAATCTCTGGGTTATTAAGATCCGAATCTGGCCCTTTAAATTTAATACTTTGCTTTATGCTTTTATTTCCGCGTTTCTTAAAGTAATTTCCAAAAATAACAAACTTCAAACATGACGGGGCCATCTAACGTTTTACTGCCTTGGCTGGAGTAGAAGGAACATTTCTGGAAGTATATTATCCAATTTAACGAGCCTTTCCCCAGCTTGGCTTTGCTCCCACCCCCTCAACCCCCTCTTGGAGTTGTTTTGGACGGCTCGTTGGAGCTGTGCCACCTAATCCTATTAGAAGGACTTTCGTTACACTGTGCCTTGTGTTTATAACCAAGAAAATCAGCCGGAGAAAGGGGTCGTTGGGGGGGTGGGGGGGTGGGTTTGTCCTTTCCCTCTCCCTTTTGCATTTTGCCCAGGGTTGAGACAAGAGCCCAGCAAGTCCCACGAGGTTCCCGTGCAGCCCTCGCTTCGCTTTGTATCGCTCAGCTCTGTATTTATGAAGGAAGACTTGGGAGTAAATTGGGTCCTTGCTAACTTATAATTAATTTGGAAGGGTCAGTTCTTCCCAGGCTAGCAAGGGCTGCTTTGTGTGGTCTTTGTTTTTTCTTTGTTGGTTTTGGTTTTTTTTTCTTTATTGAAAGGCAGAGGTTGGAGAGGCTGTTGTAGAGCTGGGTTTTGCTCTTAATAGGGACCTGGCTATTTTCTGAAAATCTCAGGGCCTTTGGAAGGTGGGTTGTTATTGTGCAGGGCTGTGCTAAAAAGGGTTTGCAGAGGGCTTGGTTTGGGTCCAAAAAAAACAACCCCAAGAAAGGAGTATAAAAAAGAAAAAATAGAAAAGAAAAATAAGGAGCACATGCCCTAGGGTCTGATCGTGGCAGGTTGCACTTAGCAGCCCTGAGCCAGTGCCTGAAGCTGGGAGATGCTCCAGGAGGTCCCTGGGTGTTGGGTAGGGCTGAGGGACCCTTGTCCATCTGTCTGTCCTGCCCTGTCCCGCGCCCTGCTGAGGGGACCTCTTGCTTCTCCTCAGAGTTGGTAGACTGAGGTTTTTTTTCCTTACCACATTGCTTTTCTTGAAAGCCTGCCTTCCCACTCCAAAATAGTCACAGACACCATTAAAGTGAGAAGGTGGAAGGCAGGGAGAAGACGACAGGCTGAAATAATTTACAAATAATAAAGAGTTTCTGAAAAAAGGCAGACGGACAGACAGTGGTTTTCTCCAGAGATGGGTTGGAAGGAGACATGAGATCACGGTCCCACCTGGCAGGGCCAGGGATGGAATCTCACCTGGCACACCCCTTGTGGCTCCCATCAGCTGAGCTGCAAGGAGAAATCCTTGGTGAATGTGGAATGAAGGGGAGGTGGAGAATGGTGATGGAAGAGTGCGGTGCCTGGAAACACAGAGCTGTAACTCATGAAACAATTCACAGCCAGAGACAGGGAGCAGAGGGCTCTGAGGAGCTCAGGGGGCTTTTGGCTGTGGAGATGTCCACTATGGAAGTGGCATCAGTGGAGTCACCAGACACACCAGCAGGCAGTGAGGCAGTAACTGATCAGTTCCTGGTTGTTCCCCCCTCATTTGGCTCTCATTTGACTGTCCCCTTTCTTCTCTCTCTCCCTAGCATGGGTCGGCTCCTTGGCCATGGGCATGATATTTTTCTGCTCTCCCATCGTCAGCATCTTCACCGACCGGATCGGCTGCAGGACCACGGCGGCCACGGGAGCTGCTATTGCCTTCATCGGCCTCCTCTCCAGCTCCTTCACCAAGTAAGGCTACAGAGGGAACACCCAGCTCTTTGGCGAGCTCCTCTTCCTCACTGATCCCTGCAACCCCTCTGCTTTGGTACCAAACGTCAATTAATGCTGAAAAGAATATTTGATAGGTTATTTTCCCTGATAATACAGGAAGAGGGAGTTTCCCCTTCCTGGCAAGAGGAGGTTTCTATGCAGGGCAGATGAGGAGGAGGACGCAGAGGGGGTTGGGGCAATATGTGCTGTTCTCCTGGTTATGTGTGGCCACACAGGGAGATTCTGCTGCTTGGTTTCCATGGCTGAACTGTGAAGTTCTGCTGGCAGGTGCTAGCTGATATGTTTGGGTGGCTGGTGTGCCTGATATCATGTGAGAGTCATAGAATCAATGTTAGGTGTTGGAAGAGACCTCTAGACCTAGAGATCATCATAGAGAGTCATTCCAACCCAAGAGATCTTAGGGGGAGCAGAAAGAGGTCACCTCTGGGGTCTTTTATGAGGTGCTTGGTGAAGACATTCTCCAGAGCAGCATTTTTCCTGGCTT
>VYZU01032842.1:0-10421 GCA_013401355.1 Ceyx cyanopectus | reverse complement strand
ACTGGAATGGTGCTGAGTCAGTGAGCAAGAGCCACCAGGATTCACCCTTTCTCCCTTGGTGAGAAGGGATTCTCCCTTCTCCACCTTGGGTCTGAAGGGAGATACCTTAGATGGTGGTAGCTGGTAGCAGCACTATGTCCACCTGCCCAAAGGCAACTGCAAAAGTCTGTGACCATTCTTCAAGGCCTTACAGGTAGCTGATGAAGGAAAAAAGGTGTCTGTGAGGAGAAGACAGCTAGGAACAAAGCAGCACGGATGCTGCAAGGCTGATGGGAGAAGTCTGAAGAAATCTGGCAGAGAGGTGTGAGGACAGGTGGAGTGTTGCCAGGGCAGCTGCTGTGAGCAACCACCACCCAAGGAGAAGTCCTCCACAAATATTAAGACTGTCACCAAGGGGAGGGAAAAAAGCAATACCTGGAGTCAACATTGGCCGACTCTCGTCCCTGGAGATGCTGGACTTTTTCTGGAGCCAGAAGTGGGCCATCTCCAGCAGCACAGAGCAGCAGCCCTTGCCAAACATTTTAGTGGAGACCACTTTACCCTTTGTTTGTTCCTTGAGGTTACCCACGGCCGCAGCAGGGCCCACAGAGGATGTCTGTCTAAAGCACCGGCTGAAGCCGGAGGTAATTAAATACGAGGGGGCCTCCCATTGTCAGCTCTGTGACTCTGTTTTGGCAGCCAGCTCCAGCAGAGCAGAAGAGGGAAGATTTGATTTTAATCACACAGATTTCAGGTTTTATTTTGCTCATTAAAATTTCTGATAAGGATTTAGTCTGACATTATGCAGTATTTTGGAAGAGGATGTGTGGCGGTGGGGGGGAAAGGAGGGGACTGAGTTTCCTTGTGATGAGAAGATCTTTCTGCCTCCCCATGGCAGATACAAGGATATGAGCAGGTGTTCTTTCAAAGGGAAAGGATTTGGGGGGGAAGAGGGGAGGCTGGAGGGAATGATCCACACCAAATCAAGGATCTAAGCCTCGGATTACAGAGGAAAAAGGTCCAAAGTCTGAGATTATACACCCCATTTTAGAGCCACCTCCCAGAAGGCAGAGATCAGATACTCTCCTAACACCTTTTCAGGCCCCAGGAGAGGGAAGTGAGCATCTTACCTGGCAGAAAAAAACCCAGAGATTTCCAGAGCCTTCCAACCTCCCTATTTGCTCCAGAAACAGGCTGGCACTCACCCCACAGCTGTCTCCCAGTGAGGGAAAAAATGATGGGAAATAAAATCATCATGGTATTCACTCTTTTCTGGAGCATCCTTCACTTGGGTGAAGAGGAAAGGTAAGAGCTTGGACAGGGGAGGGAGCAATTCACCATTGCCCAGGAGCCCCTTCTTTGCTTGTTGACTAGGAACCAGTAAACGCAGGCAATTTGCCTCCTATTTCTTCAGCTAGCTTTACACAAATACTACTTTAACACCTACTAAGCATTATTCATCAAGAACAAGAAGTCTGCATGAACCCCAAATCACCTGAGCAAGAGAATAAATGAGAGAACAGCGGCGCTTCACCTGGACCAGCTATTGCCAAGCACTTGAATTTGTACCCAGAAAGACGAAAGCATTTTGAAACAAGATGGATTTCTTTGTCCCTAAAGGATCTGTTGTTCTTCTTTTAATAAGCCTTAAACCAACCAAGTTCTGCCGCGTGAATTGCACAGAAGATGAGATGAGCTTTTAACTGTGGTTCCCTGTGCGCTCTCAGTCTGTGTACCCACCATCCAGAAGCCAGGCAGGAGATCTGGGGAAGGAGCAGAAATCTGCAGAACAGATTGAAACAAAATCTATGAAATACCCAGTAATTCCCAGCAAAGCAAGGGCAGCCAGAACGACAGTGGCGACAGGTACTCAGCCAAGTATTTCAAGCGTATTTAAGGGGCTTGTGCCAGCAAAGGATCACAAAGGGTCCTGGTGCATTGACACCAACACCCAGAGCAATAAAATACCCCTACAAAAGGGTCCAGCTCTGCCAACCATCCCACTGAGACATTGTTTTGTAATCAGCCCCTGCTTGCACCTCCCCTCGACAGTCACCGTGCCACAGTTGTGTGCAAGGCACTGCAGTTATCGTGCTCCCAAGACAAAGAAAATAACACAAATTCAAGTATTTTTAACCACTTCTAATGGAAATCAGGAGCTGGGAACAAGCAGGAGCATGCATCCTGAGTGCAGTCAACTCTCACAGGCCCAGAAATTCATCCTGGGTGCCAGCAATGGAACCAGTTCATTTCAGATGCTATTTACAATGCCTGCCACTTGACCTGTCCTTCCCACTGTGCACCGCACTGCTGCAGCAAGTCCCCAAACCCTATCCCAGCCCCAAGCAGCAGGGAGGGCCTCGTGCTCATCATTCTTTACAGCCCCATCCATCAGGTGGTCCCTGGGGTGCTTGAATCTCCACCCAGTACCCACTAAGGGAGTCAGCTCCAAGTGCAAACTCAATGCCAAGGAGTGACCACAGGGCCACCCTCCCCAGCAGTGAGGACACCTCCTCTCAGGTGCTGCAACTCATTTATTAGATCTTTCCTCTCTCCCCCACCTTCTACTGTCTTTGTTATCTATCTTTTTTATTTTTTTTTTTTCCAAAGGGAAAAGAAAGAAAAGGAAATCTCTCCACCACAATAGCGTGTCAGGCTCCTATCATTTTCAAACCCTCCTCTCCCCTCCCTTTCAACTCTCCTTACTTAGCAGAGAATTTTCCTTCATTAAAATTAAGCCTCATTTCAGGCTCATCTTCTTTTCTCTCTCGCCTTTTCTCCAAATTGAATGGAATGTGATCTCCATCAACCTGGCTTCCCCTCCCTCTCCTCTCGCTTTCATAACCAAACCTTCCTCACCAGGAAAAAAAAAATTACCCAACCAGCCATCCTCTCCACCCTCCCCTCTTCCCACTCTGCTGCAGGCAGAGCAGCCCCACCGAAGGTGACTGGCTTTCTCCTAGGAGCCTGCACAGCTCCTCCCTTCCCTCTCCCCCCACAGCTACCTCTTTCAGCTCATTCTCTTTAATTGGGAGGTATTTTCTCCCACATAATGGAACGAGACCTTCTCCCCTCCTTATTTTCTCACTATGGTTTTTACCTGCCTTAATACGCCTGATTTCTCTCCTCAGAAGTAAAAAGAGTGGATCTGGGGGGACCCCTTCCATTAACCCACACCCTGCAAGGGTCACCCCACAAGCCTCAGTGTCCCCTTGTAAGAAGTACAACTGTGGCTGCAGGACTTTCTCCTCCTCTCCAGGGTCCTGCCAACATGTGGCAGCACAGGATGGTTAACAACTCCCTGCAATTGCTTTCAAAGACATCTTGGAGAGGATGCCCAACACCATTGGAACACCCAGCCTGGCTGGACAGACCTACACTGACCTTTACTCCGTGGCTGATGCAGGGTGGGGACGACCACATCCCACTTGCCAATTTCTCCTGCTTTGCTCTTCTTCTCTCCCTTCGTCTTCCCCAAGCCACTTTCTCTTCCTCTCTTTTTCTCCACCAAACCCCACATTTTACATTCTCAGATGCTCAAGGCCAGCCAGCTCGTTAGCTCTGCTACACCTGGATCAGGAGCTGGAGACAAATTGCTGCTTCATTACAGGAGCTGAGGCTCTAATCCATTTTTTTTCAGGCTGTTTAACTTGTAAGGACAACAGATGGATCCAGGGCTGCATAATGCAGACTCCTTAAGATCCATCACACAGTCTTGGAAGTGTAAAAACACAAGGCTGAGGAATGTGAAACTAGAGCAGATCTTACAGTGGTCACCTTAAATTAGGCACAAGGAGAAAACATGCCAAGACTAGAACTGGACCAAAACTGCCAACTTGCTGTGCTGAAGAGAAAGAACAACCTTTTTTTTCCCCCTCCACATCCTACAGTCATTTAAGGGGTTTTTTTTGCTTCTCTCTGTTCAGTTGAAAAGAGCAAACAAAAAGTGCAGTAAAAATCAGCTAAGAAGTGAATATTATTCTACTTCATTTCAGCTATGAAGTGTGGAAATGTCCCAGCCTGGACGACACCAGGTTTTGCTTTCTGATATTTCACAAAAACCCTGAACTGTGCAAAAACTTCCTGCAAATACATTCATTTTATTCACAAAAAGGCTTCCTGGTGATGGAAAAAATAAAATACTCAAAAGATTTGTTCTGGCATAGAAAACAGTATGATCTTCCTTTCAGCATCCATCTCTGACCAGAGCTGCAGAGATGTCACGTGGTGGGGAGGCTCTCTGCTCCCTGTCCCTCCCCCAGATGTGCAGCACATCTGCTCAGCACCTCCTCCCAAGCCAGACACTTCTGCAAAGAGCCCCAGAACCCGGGAGGTGACCATCCCAGTACTCTGATCTCCCAGAAGTGCACATAGATATCTATAGGTGATGCCGGCGCCCATAGGCAACGGGGAACCCTCCTCCCATGGCTACACCCTCTCAAACCCAGTGCTCTCCAACCTCCCCCGAGCCAGAACCCGGCAGCGAGCGGCAGCAGGAGCTGCCAACACCCTCTCCTCACAAGACTGGGGAAAGGTGCCATGCAGCTTGACTGAATTTCTGACTCATCAGCCCTCGAGAGGAGTTTTCACTCCCCCATCAGTTCACCCGCTACCCACCGGCAGCAGGAGGTGCCTGCTGATGGCCCGTGAGCACTCGCTCCCCCCACTGAACGCTGTTTAGATGACGAGCCTGTGAATGCTGCAATTTCTCAGGTCTTCAAACGTTTCATTCACCCCGGAGGTGACACCAAAACAGCGGGGCTGGCACTGCCAGCTCCTCCCGAAGGAGCCTGTGCTCCAACCGAGCCCAGCAGCTCCCCAAGCCAATGGGCACCCGGCTGGCAAGCGCCCTGCCTCGGGGCAGTGCCCTCCTCTTGCTGGAGCACAAACTGGGGGCATTTGTCCCCTCAGGAGATGACTCTCGGGACCCCACCAGGCCTTGGCAGCGATGCTGCTCATGCAGGGCCAGGTGATTGTGCTTCCCAAAGCCAGCAAAGCCCCCTGGCACACCCCAGCTTTGCAGGGGAAACCTTGGACGCCTGCCCCAGCTGGTTTAGGGATTTGTGGGGACGACTGCAGGACAGCAACTCCCACCCTGGGGCAGGCAGATGAATAGGCACAAGGCTCACTATTTAAGGCACACAATAAAGCATCCCGGCTGCCGGCCTGGACTTTCACTCGGCATTTGTTCACGTTTCCCGCTTCTTGGACTCTCTCCTGGTCCCTCTCGCAGCTTGGAGGCAATAACTTGCCTTCTTATCTGACCCAGAAGGACAGCCAGCTGTCAGCACACAAACATGGCCTTTGTTTATCCTTAAATGAATGCGCAGTTAATTAAACCCAGAAATCGCTTTCTCTTATCTGCAGCCTCTGGCCTATGCACGGCGGGCAGGAGGCTCCCCGACCACATACCCCCCTCCTCCTCGCCCTCCCCAGGCTGCAGCCAACAGCCCTGACACATGCTGTCCCGATAACCCCACCACCTCCTGTTGCATCCTCCTGGGGGATGCCTTCCTGGGAGACGGGAATTGGTAGGGCAGCCAAGAGCATCTCCACGCTCCCAGGCAGGTTAATGCTGCTCAGCTCCTTGCAGCTCCCTGACAGCAGAGCTGCAAAGCCCTCGGTTTATGTGCAAGGAGTTAAAGGGTCTCGGGACTCTGGGTTTATAATCCTGAGGGGAGAATGAGGGGATAAGCTCCCACAAATGTCCCCTCACAGTGTTTTCCAAAGCCCTGCACAAAGACCTCACCATTTTCTTGCCAGCACCCTGCCCCTTACAGCCACCGGGGCCGGTTGTCAACGTGGCAGGCAGCAAATGGGCAAGACCCCCCCCCACCCTCCATCACCAAGGCAGGGGGGCTGCTGCCTGCATCCAGCCCTGCCCATCAGCACGGCTCCGGGTGTGCTGGAAGCCCTCGCCAGCAGCAATCATGGTTATGCAAGACAACAGCTTGATAGAGTGCGGGTTCTGCATGCTGAAAATTGAAAGCGATCGACTTCCACCTTGCGCGTAAGGCAGAGAAAATCACATTCAACTCATCGAGAGGCTTCAACAGCACAAAGATTGATCAACTTGATGAGAAGTGACTCTCTCTCTTTCTGCCATCCTCCTTCCCCCGCCCTCCTCTCCTGTTGATACCGGTTTCGGCGCAAACAAGGCGGCCGAGGGCCAGGAAAGGAGAGCACTTGTTGCTAGCTGGGGAGAGATGTAGGGTTGAGATGCTGCTGGTACTCACACCCCTGCATGGGGATGCCACTTCTCCCAGGTCCCCTGGAAGCACACCCATGAGTCTTGGCAAAGCCTCTCTGATTGCTGAGACTGGTTTGGGCAACATGGCTCTTGTTGCCATTACTCAAACAGTAATGCCGTGGGCCAAACACATCACCACAGGATACCAGTATATCCCACCATGTTCATAGATGGAATGAAACCAAATATGTCTTAAAGCAGCAGAGCTGTTCCCTTCCGTCATACAGAGCTACCCTCTAGTCATTGTCACACATTGGCCCTGCCAACCTTACCACAGTGACTCAGGAACAAGCAGCAGCAAAGTGGATTATCCATCCCACGGTCAATTCTCTGCCAGACAGCAGTTCAAGCTGTACTTTGGTGACCAACACAAAGGTACCTGGGTATGACAAGATTGAGCAACGGGCTGCATCTTGCTTGGAGAAGACGAGGAGGATGGCCAGGGTTAGGGGACCAGCATCACCCACCCAGCCACAAGCAGCTCCCTCCCTTCCCTCTCGCCTCGCCCGGCACTCGTCACTTTGCCATTTACACGTGTCACACCAAAATCTTTCTCATTAAGTGGAAATTGAATTTCGTTAATTAAAGCAAAAGAAATCAATTAACCTTATCAGCAATAAGGAGCCATTTGAATGGAATAAGGAAAAGGCTTCTCTGCCTTGAACCCCAAAGTCTCCCCTCGCTGCTCAGAGCCACGCACGGGCAGCACACCGTGGGCTGAGAGCCAGCGAGATGGGGGCTGCGTGGAAGGTAGGGAACCACCAACAGGAGGAACCCGAGAGAAAAAGGATTTAGAAGCAATTAACACCCCCAAGATTTACCATCAGGTTGACAAAACTCTCAGAGTAGCCATCACTCAAACATAAGGAATCAATTATTTATTTTTTTTTCCCTCCATCTTCCCCCCAGTTCCCTCGGTAGTTTTGCACTGAGTGACTCCAGTGAGGATGTAAGATTTCAAATCAAACAGAGCAGGGTTATTTTAAAAAAGATAAAAGCATCGTTTCTGTGTGTCCCCCAACAGCCAACGTTTGTATTCTCTTCCTTTGCCTTATGCCTCATTGGCACAGCTCAGAGACACAAACGTTTTGTAGCTTCTGTGAGACAGGGGAACCTGGGACACCCTGGCTCGAGCATTTTGCACCTGATCAAGACCAAACAAACATGGGTTTGGTTTCTTTTGCTGCCACTTGGGACTGGTTTTATTTCCAGCCCCCTCCAAGTGAACAGGGACCTCGTGCTTTGCAACACAAGATGCTGGAAAGGGTTAGATGAGACTAAGAGCTTATCATTGCTTCCCGTGGGCAAGGATGCTCCAGAGAAGAGCTGACATTCAGACTGCTGGTGGAAATCTGCAGTCTGAGCATGAGTCTCTCTCCCAACCCAGGCAGATGATCTCAGCTCTTTGCTGCTTCAGGTTGCCTCTTGGGGTGGATGTTTCCACCCAGGTCTGTTCTGGCCAATCTTCTCTACCTCTAAAAGCCAAAGCTGAAGGAGTCCTTTAATATCTCGCTCTCTCTATGCAATAAAAATATCACAATAATAATAGCTCCTGCTGAGCACTCTTAATCTGTAGAGATTCAGGCACTTTAGAAAGGAGCAAAGCTATTATAGTGAGGGGACGGAGGAGAAAAGAACAGGGACACAAGAAAATACAGGGATTTGCACAAGGAAATCAGCAGCAACCCAGCAGCATACATCCCAATGTCTCCAATCTCCCTCAGAAGGCTGAGTTTACAGCCCCAAAGCAAAGGTACAGAACCCAAGAAGAAGCCAGGCTGCAGAGATGAGGAGTCAGAGCAGTGCCCGTGGAGGGCAGATGCTGTGAGCAGGGTGAAATGCTCCCTGCTTTCCTCTGGGAAAATGGTGCTTTCAAGGCTGTGGGCACTCTCCCCTTTTGGGGGGGGAAAAGGAGATGGAAGTGAGCCCTGAGAGTTTCCCAGCCCCCAGGAGAGCACAGAATCATACCCTTCCACCACCTCCCAGAGCCTCTCATCTTCCCCCCAAAGCCTCCTGGCACCACCCCTCACACACACACACCAAACCACTGCCACCCAGGGGAGGCCCCCTGAGGAAACCCAGCTCAGAGAAACCTTTCCATTAGTCTCTGTGTCCCCTCCCAAAGTTCCAACTGGCTCCAGAGACCCTCAGATAGACCTACCATTGCAGCAAGTGCTCAGAAAGCTCCCACACAGTCCCAAACTTGCCTTACTACAGGTTCTCCACACTACTGACCACCCTGCTCTGCCCTGCAGCCTTTAAATACCAAGAGCCACCTCTCAAACCATTCTCACCTGGAGGCAAATAGAACATGCAGGTGGATAAGGGGAACACAGGCTCCAGGTCAACCAGTGAAGAGCAAAACACCCAATTTCTCCCAGCTGGTGGCCAAATACCCCTTGTGCTACATGTCAAAGGCCACAGCTGTCCCCTGCAGCTATCACTTTTGACAGCAACCTCCAGAAATCTTGCCCAAAACCTTATAAATCAGGTGGGTTCGTGTAAAACCTGAGGCCAAGGATGTCAAGAGGAATCTGGGGTCTCCCCTGGGTGACTCTGTTTTCTTCCATGCACCAGGATGCTCAGATCCACCAAGAGAGATGCTCCTGCTGGGACCAGGAAAGCCTGGGAGCTAGCAGAGGTTTTCCTGCAGGCATCTCATCAGTATGAGGAACGTTACGCCGGGTGCAGGGCCAATACTGAGTGTGTTTTCAGCAGAGCAGACAAAAGTAGGGAAGAAAAAGATGCAAATATCTCAGGAATGTGCCCGGCAGCCTTTTGTGCGAGCACATTAGAATACAATACAAATGTGACTAAAAAAGACTCAACAGAATAAATACTGCACTTATAATAGGCCTCAGAGAGAGAAAGAGATTTAATGGCAACATATTAAATGTAAATCAACACAAAAGGTAACTGGGAAGGGAAGAGATATACCAGCTTAGGGATTATAGCACAAAGCTGTAATATTTACTCACGAGATTAAGGCACTTATAGGAAATGAAATATTGTCCTTTTGTAATAATTCAATCCCTCGCCTTTATCCAGGAGGATTGGACATATCAAGCTATTTGAGAGATGCAGACATAAATTCACACCTATTATTAGCAGCAGGATGTGGCCCAGGCGCCCGTGTCTGTCACGGCTGCTCTACAAGAGCTCAACATTTTCCAGGGGAAACTCACCTTGGAGCAACTCCAGAGGTGCAAGCAGCCCAAACATCCACCAACACCCAGCTGCAGTCACCAGAGACACTGCTTGGACAAACCAGAAGCTGACTGCTCATCATATTTTGGGCTGGGATCTTTCCTCCTCACAACCCTCATCCCAACACATCCTGGGTTGTATGGAGCTGCTGCATTACCAGCTGCTCTCCTGGCCAGTTGAGGATGCTAAAAGCACAACCCAATCACTTCAATCCTCAGTGCCTCAGTTTCCACATCTGCAGCTTGGAAACGTTTCCCTTCATCATGAGCAGCTCTGGGGCTACTGGACAAAAACCCATGCTTGAGGACTGCAGTAAATCATCACCACACACACGTTATCTCCCACTTTGCTCTGTTTTTTTCACACAAAAAGAACTTTCACAACTCAATTTGATTTTGAGGTGCCAGGCAGAGCTGGCAGGTAATAAAAAAAACAGACAATCTTCTGATTTCTCCACCACAAACCTTTTCCTCAACTAGATACCTCAGCTACTTGTACGGCCCCAATCAGGAAAGCATCTTTAGCTCCTCACAATCTTTAATAGACTTGTCCTCCACAAACCCCTCGTGAGGTAGGGAAGTGTTATTATCTCCTTGATACAGGCAGGGAACAACAGCTAGCAAGAGTCTGCCCACGGCGTTGTCTTGCTGCATTGGAGACCTGCCCACAAAAACCTTAAATTAAACAGGGCAGTGCCAGGCAGCCTGCCTGAGGTGCTGTGGCCAGGCTGCACTGCTCCTCAGCTGGCTTCTGCAGCCTGTGGAGAACTCAGTGCTGCCAAAACTAAAGATCTCCTGATGGATTAAATGGTCAGTTTAAAGTAAAGAAAAAAAAAACAAACAAACAAAAAACCAAACTATCTAGACAAAACACCTCCAACAGAAAACATAGAAACAAACAAGCACAAACCAACCAACAAACAATGACTATAAAACCAAACATACAAGCAAAACCTGACCCACAAAAGCAAACAAACCAACCAACC
>VYZU01032827.1:0-57420 GCA_013401355.1 Ceyx cyanopectus | reverse complement strand
CCAGCTCCAGCCCATCAGCCCTGAGCATCTAACACTTTTTCCCCTACGAGGCAGGCTGGGAGGTTTTGACAGGGAGCTGAATCCAGCTGCTCCAAGGAACAGGAGCAGCGAGCGCAGCGTCGGGTCCGGGCGGCTCCAGTGGGACCATCACCCACCCCCACGGGAACACGTGGAACCCGAACACGAGGAAGGCTGAGCTTTGCTGGAACAAAGCCCACGGCATGTTCGTGGCACAGCTGGCTCCAGTCCTGCAGAGGAGGGCTTTTTAAAGCAGGAAAATGAGTGCTGCACTCAAGCAAAACTCAAATCTCGCTTTAAACAGCCAGGGACTGTTAAATGCTGGATTTCTACACTCTGTTAAAACTTATTTCACCTTTTTATAGCTTTAGTACTATTTTAAATACTAATTATCCTGAAAGTTGTTTAAAGGTCCCATTTATGCCCCAATACAAATTTCTCACTCACTCTCACCACAAGGCTTGTGTGACAGCCTGTCTGTCTGTCTGTCCTGTGATTTACAGCAGCCTTACTCAGTAACAGGTCTGTGGGGAGCCTCCCCTGCCCAGCTCCTGCCCCACACCACTGTTTGCTTTGAAGTTTCCAGCCACAGAGCTGGAGTCTCAGTCCACGTGCACTTGTTGAGCTGAGCCAGTAAATCAGGCTGCTTCAGCCTCCCCTCTGGCTGCAGTGATTTACTGGAAAAAACAGCAAAGCCACTTCATGTACTTTTTTTATGAAGGTCTTAATCTGTTTTGATTAGGCCAAAGTTTCTGAAGAAAACGCTTGGAGTCAATGCATTGCTCACATTTTCCTTTGTTTAATTTCTAGGACCACTAAATTGACATCAGCTTTGTGATAGACCCTGCAAAAAACCAACACTGTGATTTCTCAAGTGCAGAATTTATACCTAGCACAGAGAATGACAGACTTTGATCTCTCACTTTTCTCACATCCTCTTAGTGAAGTCACTTTGGACTTCACATTGTGAGCAAACCCAGCCAGGTTACCTGCTAAGCACACAGAGGAAACAAGACAGAAGCCAAGAGCACCTGGATTTACAGCTAAGTACCTCCAGGCAGCAACTCTTGGCTCACCTTGGTGTCAGAAAGTGTCTTTCCAGGATATTTAGTTTTGGTTTTGTTTTCCAGGATATTTTATCCTGCTCTCAGCTGCCCAAGGGGACACAGATCCTTGGGGACGGGGCAGGAGGTGAGAGCAGCTTCGAGGCTGCTCCAGGTACAGGGAGAGGAACCACGAGGAGAAGATGCTTTGAAACCACACTCACCATCTCCAGTGTGTGTCCCGGGCCTCTGGCCTCTGTTGTGAGTGAAGAAATGTGCAAAATGCTTGCAAAGGATGATTAAAAACTTCTGTGGCTAAATGGAATATTTACTTGAAGGAAATGTGCTGTTTGCAGGTTTGTTTTTTCAAGGGCTTTGAACATAAACAAGACTTTATAAATAGGCTGGAAAGTGTTTAAGCATCAGCCAGACGACTGTTTTGTTTCAGAGTGCTGGGCTGGGCTGACAAAGCAGCAGCTCCACGTGATCTGATGAGGACCAGTTTATGGCAACAGGTCTCCAGCTTTTAACTACACTATGAGCCCACGTTGTATCACGTTACAGAGCTGAGCTTACTTTGGAAATAATTTGTTCACATATGTTGTCCAAGTACCATCGGCCCCAAGACAGCCTTGAGAAAAAAAAAAAGGTTTTTTTTCTTCATACCAAGAAAAACGCCGGAAAGCAGGAAAATGAGAGGTGAATGTTGTTGCAGGAATAAGAGCAACGTTGCTCAGGTTTCTGAACAGAGCTGCTGAGCATGTGGCTTAAGAACTGCTGAAAGAAGTAAGGGCACATTCCTTTCAGCTTGATTCAACAATTTTCTTCATATAAAAATTACATTATTAAGCTTACTGTTGTGGAAACAGAACTTATTTACTAGCTTTTACTGTAGAGTTGCTAGCTTCTAATAGAAAATATTCAGCCAATGATCACAATCAGCTGCAATTTTACCCAAGACAAGAATTAAAATCTTTATGGGTCTAACTTGAAACAATTACTTGTTTCAGTCCTTCAAAAACAGAGCTATTGCCAATGTCCTGATCCAAGTAAAAGGTTTTGTACAGCAGTGATATATTTTGCCTACAGATACTTCCTTATGGCCAGACAAAATGGCCATTTCTGATACTCTCCCTCTGCTTGGAGAGCAAGCAAAGCAGGGTCACCCAGAGCAGGGGGCCCAGGCAGGTTTGGAATCTCTCCAGAGGAGACTCCACAACCTCCCTGGGCAGCCTGGGACAGGCTCTGACACCCTCACAACAAAGAGCTTTCTCCTCCTGCTCGGTTGGAACCTCCTGGGTTCCATTTGGTGCCCCTTGTCCTGTCCTTGGCATCACTGCCCAGAGTCTGGCCCCATCCTCTTGACCTTGGGGCTCTTTATCTCTTGCTCAGCATTGCTCAGCTCCCCTCTCAGGCTCTCAGCACAGAGATGCTCCAGCCCCTCAGCAGAGGCAGGCAGCCCTCGAGCACAGGCATGAGGCAGCCAAGCCCAAGAACACCCATTTCAGTGTTTCTGAGAAGGTTAAAACATCTACTGAGCAAGGACAGCACTCTGCTGCCACCTCACTTCTTGCTGGTCAGTTGTGCCACTTCCACCTCCTGCTCTCAGGGCAGTTGTGCCTGGTACTTCACCCTCCAGCACCTTCACAGCTTTAAAACACACAGCTCAGTCCCCGTCAAAGAGCCCTCTGCATGCCTCTGAGATGCCCACAGAGCAGAGGAACCCCTTTCCTCCCTCCTCTAAGCTGCATGCCTTTAAAAACCCCACCCTGAGCACCTGAAACTTGTCTGTGTCAGCTCAGCAAATAAAATTCAGCTACTGACTGATGGGCTCAATATTTTTCAGTACAAAAAGTGACATCACAGACGTTGAACTGTTCTAATTCATACAGTGTTAAGTACAGCCAGCCTCTTTACAGTCATCTTTTGCTTAGGGCAACACAAAAAGGAAGTCGTGCTTTTGGTTTTGAACTGTATTCAATTAAAGACTTTGTAAGACAGTCAAAGTTTCAGATTCTTAATGCATCACCATTTAATTTCTGAATGCAAGCCAAGGAATAAACAGAAAAGAACATTTATTTTAGCGGCTGTTGAGCTGCTTCCAAACGCTCTCCCTATTCCACATCCCTAATAGAACACCAATAAATAAAACCAGACTATGCTGGGCCAAACACAAGGATCCCAGAGCCTGACTGGGGATCAGAGGGTCCCTCTTGCTCCAGCTGTCCCAGCAGAGCCCAAGGCCCCTCCTGCTGGCACCAGGACCTATCCCCAGCACTGTCCTGTCCCCCTGCTCCCCAGGAGACAGGGATTGGCACCTGGGGCACCACCAACAGCAACCTGGAGACACCAAATGGGCTCAGGGTATAGGGTAAATCAACTCAGGTTTATTACTTTTTATTCCTACCTCTATCCTGCAAACAAGTGTGTCCCCGTCCAGCATTCAGGTTTTCCTACCTGTAGAACTGGTGTCTTCTCAGCTCTCCTTCCCACAGCTGAACCCAGAAAATCCTCTCCTCACACCGACCATGATGTAGAAAGACCCCTAGAAGAATTTCAGTGTTAGTAAGACTTTTCACATCTTGCTGCTGCTGGGCTTCAGTCACAAGCCTCAGAACTCTTTAACTGCAGAGGGCACAGAACAACAAGCACTCTGACCCTCTGCCTACCCTTAAATAGTCCCCACAGGTCTGTGTGCACCCTGAGCTCAGTGTGACTCACCTGCCAGCACCTGAAAACAATGCAGCTCTGGGGCTGACAAGGGGAGGGCAAAGCCCACCACCAGCTCTGCAGCTGAGCCCTGGCAAGCTGTCAGATGGGACTTTAGAGAGCACTGAGTTTTAACTGGGAAATAAAACATCGTTCAGAAACACAATCTCATCTGTAACCTGGAAATCAACACCCCTGCCTTGTGTCTTTTACCCAGACTTATCTGTTTGTTTGTTTGTGTGGTTTTGGAGGTTGGTTGGTTGTTTTCTTGGGGCTTTTCTGTTTTGTTTTGTTTTTTTTTCAATGCTTTAACTGATGAATTAGAGGCCAGTGTGCAGGGCCATCTTCATGAGATGACAAATTCTTCCTTCATCACAAGCAAAAATCTGTCCACAGCATGCTGCAGCTTTTTGTTTGTTGTCCCTGGGCTGGCAGGTTGAGATTCCTGCTAATGAGCTGACAGAACGTTTTTCTTTAACCACCACACTACCTGCAGGTTACAGGGGCTAATAGGTTGTAATTAACAACATCTGCCCCTTGGACTCACTTGTTTTTACTGCTAATTAGCAGTTACCAAATGTTTAAAGGTGCCATCAGCTATTAAACAATTATTCCAATATCCACTGATACACTAAAGATAATCTCTGTAGTCATATATGTTTACAAATTCATGCCATTTTTGCATCAGAGGCACATCCTTTCATCCCAGTACCTCACAAGACATAAAAGCAAGAAGGGTGCTGGGCTCTCCAGCCCCTCCCCAAGGTCCATGATGCCTCCTGGGGGAAAGCAGAGATTTAATAACAGCAATAAACTCCCTCTGACCAAAACATAAACCTTTCCAGAGAGAGCAAACAAGATATTAGAGCTGCTGCTTCAAATTTAAATTAAAACAATTCTGTCCTCCTCATACCTCTAATAGCACAAGTAACCAGAAAACTTGCTGCCTTATCCTGCACATGTAAATTCATCATATGCCCATCAAGAAGCAACAACATGCCTACAGAACACAAGAAAGAGACCTTCAAAACCTGATTTCAGTGCTGCTGAGATGGAAGCTGTAAAGACCACTCCAGCCAGTCCAGGGTGAGCACTGACACCATCCAGGCTGCACCTGCACTATGAGTTCAACAGGAGCATCTGCACTTCCATTCAGCTCCTGCCTGAGTAGATCTGCAGGTGAACTTCTCTGCTGGTGAGGTGGTCTGGAAGGAGATTAAAGATCTAATGGAAGGCACAGGAGCTACTGGCTGTGCGTGGCATTGGAGATCAAACATGTAACTACCCTGGCTTGAGGATGTGATCCCCTAATGAGGACAGCAGATCTTCCCCATGCACAGAGATTTAAACAAGCTTGTCCTCTAAACTCGAGTGACAGATGATCCCTCTCTTCAGGCTACCCAGGTGGCAGAGAAAGACATGACAGCTCTCCACGAAGCAAGAAAAGACAGGCTTGTCTCAACCAAATGGGTTATTATCTGTGTGCCTCTATTAAATGCACCGAGCAGAGGCTTTTGATGTGGCTGCCAATGCTGGGGATGATTTATCAGACCCCGTGTCATCCGAGTTGGATGGAGTTCAAAAGCAGCGGCCAGTGGGAGTCCCTGGCTGCTCAGACCCAGGGCAGACATCAGGAACAGTCTACCCCAAGCAGAAAAGATGGATTACCTCCTGACTGCATGTCTGAGATGCTCACCCCTCAGAAGGGTTCACAGGAAGAACAAAAGACAGTTTAAGCACAGAGGGAATTTTCTGCACGCTCATTCCACCACAGTCCACTTAATTTCTTAAGCACCCGGCCTCAGAAGCTGAGATCTACAGCTCTGAAGAGCACCTTGGAAATAACCACAGTGAAATAAATGTAAAATACCAGCCTGGTTCTGCTCTTTCAGGCTTCCAAAACTCCAGCAGATGCAACCACACCAAGTCACCCTGTCCACACGGACACTACATCTGCATTTGTTACCTTCCCTTTTCCAACACAAACGTAGAAGAGCATATTCCTGCACAGATAAGAGATGCTGACAAGCTGCTTTATGGCAAACTTTCGTATTTTATTCTGTTATTACTTCCCTATTTAAGAAAACAATAAAACAATCCAATCCTGACACAACCGGACACATGATCTGGTACCACACAGTGAATTGGCACAGAAAACATTAGAAGAATTTGGCCAGCAAGAAGCCACGAGGAAAAAAGAAGAACACAAAAACATTTTGCAAAGGGCCTTTAAGGAGAACTGGCACTGGTCTGCAAAACAGCCAGAGTGTCTCACAAGGGAACAGTGGGAGGGATGACCAGTATTTGCAGTGGAAGAACAACTTAAAACCAGACATCATCAAACAAAAAGCAGGTACATAATTCAGATAAGAATTGCATGTAAAATAAGATATTCTTCTGCTGACACTGATGCATAAACCACATCAATGTGATGCTCTTTAAAATTATCCTGCCCTCTCAACGTCATTTCTCTCGGCTCTTGTAAATAAAGGGATCATCCAAGATTTCCCTTGAGATTCCAGCTTTGTGATTCAGCACCATCACAATTTCCTCGAAGCAAGCTGGTAATACACCAAAGGATACAGGACCCTCATGCAACAGCTCCTGATGTGCAGAGCACACACGCAGCTCCCCAGTGCTGCTGTCTGCCACTGCCACACTGGGCACACTCATGGCATCCTTCCATAGGAGCAGGGTTGGAGATGTAGGCTTGCTGCTTGAGAATTAAGACTATTCCCATTTTCCAAGAAGAGGAATCATCCCTTCCATATATTGTTTTCTCTCTGGGACTTCACTGCCTAAAGAAATGAGTTGTTTAGCACAGACTTGTTGATGCTGAGGAAGAAGAAATAGAAGATGCTCATTAAAAAAGTACACCAAAAAATTGAAAAGCAAAATAAAGGACCCAAGTTATGAGCTCTAATACAGGATGGATCAGTATCTGAGCTTCAGAAGTCTGTGCAGGTCTGAGTGCCTAGGCCTGGCTTCTTTCAAGGACACAGAGATGTAAGTAAGTAGTTATTAAAAAAATTAAAGTAGTAATAAACTACATGGTGCTCCATCCCAGGGCCTGGGCTGCTGCCCAACGTGTGCAGTGGTTTTTCCTGAACAAACACCTCTGTCTTGGTGTCTGGAACTGGGATTCTTACACTAACACACTGGAGCAGGGCTCGGGACAGCCGGTGTGTGCCCCAGAATTGCCCCCGGGGCCCAGCACTGCCCCAGGGACCTGGGGGAACAACCAGTTCACACTGCCCCGTGTCAGCTCCACTCAACAGAAAGCTGCTCTCCCCAGGGATGAATCCTGTCTGAAGCAATGCCTTCTCCTGTCAGCTGTGTGCTGGAACCCTCCAGCAAAGCCGAGGGGATCCGCGGGGGTTTGTACAACCATCGTATTTTCCGTAAGGCAGCTCCGTTAAATCACAACCACATTATAATGTAAAATCTTCCACATGTCTTCAGCAGCCTTCTGGGGGGAGAACTTGGTATTTCTTGTAATGCAATACTCTGCTCCTCAGAAGCACAGTAAGAGCAGGGGTTTGATTACAACACACTTAGTGGAGCCCTAGATAAATGCTCTTTTCTTAAAACATCAACAAGGTACAGTGTAGATGTAAAAATATTCTTATTTTTAAATTTTAATGCAGATTTTCCTGCATGTGCTTTTGGGAGCCATTCTCAAAAGAAGCTTCAGTCCCTTTTGTACCAAAAATTATGGAGACTAGTACAAATAATGAAAAAAATATCTTTCATCTCATGTTTACACCCACAGAAAACAACACTGGAATGTGTCACTCCAGAAGCCTTGACCTCAGTAATCTAGTAGGATAAAAAAAAAAAGACTTAGGAAAGCAATTAATGCAATTCCTCCTTTACCCTTCAGAATGGAATTAAGGTTTAGAAAATAAACTATATCCCTGCAATCCTCTATCACTCAGGGAAGCAGAATTTGGTAGGACCAGGGATGGTGAAAGATGAATTTTTTCCCTGCTCTCAGGGTAGCACCAAAAAACATCAGCACATAATTTAGTGCTGGTGCTCAGTTCAGGCTTTGGTGTTTTCCTGGGACCAAAACCAGCAGGTAGCACAAGCAGGTCCCTGTTTCCTGACGTATTTCCTCCCACATTGAATCAAACTGTGACCACTGACGTGTTTCACAAGGACAACCACTGAGATGGTGACAAACATCATCCATCCAGTAGATCCCCCAGGCAAAGTTCCAGCTGGGACACATCTAAAATCACCTAACTGAAGCTTGTGTTACATTCCACAGCTTCAGAACATGTCCATTTCTGGGGCAGGGATCACCATGATGTCCTTCACTAAGCACAAATGTGGTCACTGTATGGATACAGAGAACTTCTTCATCTGTTTGGTTTTGAATTTGTCAGAACAATTTTCAGAACCTTTAAAAGATACTTGGAGGTATCATCTTATCTTTTAAAGTTCTATATTACTATTGCTGCCAATGCAATGGTTGCTGTTTCAGAGAAAACACAGCGTTAGCTGTCAACAAATTAGTCCAAGAAATAATATAGAAAATTATAATTCAGACAGTGCAGTAATATATTGATGCTTGCAACAAAACAACAACAATACCTCCCCTGGCTCCACTCTCCTGCCAGGAGCTGACAGAGCCAGAAGGTCTCCCTGAGCCTCCTCTCCAGGCTGAACAAGCCCTGGTCCTGCTGGCCACATCGGTGCTAACACAAGCCAGGGTGCTGGTGACCTTCTTAGCCACCTGGGGACACGCTGGCTCATCTTCCTAGCAGCTGTGCCTCATGTCACTTAAATTAATTTACTTTTTTCTTGAAGAAAAGGGAGCTTCAGGTATTTTTACCAAAACAGACCTCACATATTTTTACCCAAAAGGTCTTCACTTATTTTTACCAAGGGAACAGACAGATTTGGTTTGTCCTAGAACGAGGGAAGAGCAGTTTTGGGGCACGGCCAGCACCGCTCCCGTTCAGCACCGCAGCAGAGCCCCAGCTCTTCAGCCTCTTTGGCTTTTCTCACAGAAAACGGAAACATTTGGGAAAAATCAACGTTTCTCCAACAAAAATAACAATGGTGTGGAAAGGCCAAAATCCCAGCGGGGTGGCGGTGCCAGGACGGGGGAGCCCGGCACGACAGCGGGGACCGGCCCCGGCACCTCCCGGGAGGAGGAGCCGCCGGCAGCGGGACCCTCCCCGCCCGGCTCTGCCCGGACGGCTCTGCCCGAGGGAGCGGCCCCGCCGGGGACTGCGGCCCCTAGCCCGGCCCGGCGGGAGCCGCCGCCGCCGCGGAGGTCGCGCAGGTAGGAGCGGGCGGAGCATCCCCCGGGGCAGGTAGCGGCGCGGCCCCGGGCGCAGGTGGGGACGGGCGGCGAGAGAGAGGAGCCGGGAGCCGGTCCCCGGGAGGAGCGCGGCGGGGTTCAGCCGTGCGCGCCCGGCTTTGAAATGAGATGATTTCGCTCGGAATAATTACTGGCAAGGAAGGAGCTGACGTGTTGCGTCCCGCGCATCCACAGGCGCACCGCGGGGCAGCGGCTTCGAACCGCTCGCACCTTCGCCTCCTCCGCACCGGGAAACTTCACCTGGCAGCGGCGGCTCACGGGGTTTTGAATGTGGCTGGAGTCATGGCCCCGTTCTGCCAGAAAAGCCGGGGAACAGACGGCCCCCGTGTGTCTTCTCCACAGCAGACCTCTGTTGTGTTTTCCTCACATGCGTCCTGCTTTTCTTCCCAAAAGACTCAGTCATTTCTCACGTGGGAAACTATCGGTTCCTCTGAGCACACCTGGGGCCCTTCTCCAAAACTTGCCCAGTTCTGTGTCTTTTCAGAGATGAGGTGACCACAGCTGCCTCCTTTATCCACAATGTGAAGGAACCACTGATTTATGCAATAGCAGAATTACATTCTCTTGTCCAGGAAGGCTGTTTCTTTAAAATAACATATTTAGATCATTTCACAGAGTTTTGGGTCTGTTTTGTGGGTGGTTTTGTCTTTCAAGTTCGAAAACGTTCGTGCTTTCATCCGAAAACCCCACGGGGACGTCGCTGCCAACGCCCGCGTGTCGTGTTTTCCCCGCAGGAACCCGTTTGCCGGCTCTTGCTGCAGGAGAGGGATGGCAGCATAGGGTGGTCCTGCAAGATGGAGGTGACGGGCAGGCTTGGCATCCTCCTGGCACTGTGCCTGGTCCCCAGCACCGCCGCCTGCCCCCGGCTCTGCGCCTGCTACGTTCCCACTGAGGTGCACTGCACGTTCCGCTACTTCACCGCCGTCCCGCCGCGCATCTCCGCCAGCGTGGAGCGCATCAACCTGGGGTACGTCTAGCCAGGGGACAAAACCCTCTGCCCGGACACCTCTCCGTGCTTTGCAAAGCAAGAATTGAGAGTTGGCAGATGTAGAGCTAAGCATTAAAATTGTTTGGGGTGGAAGAGATGTTTAAGCTCATTGATCCATGAACCCAGCACTGCCAGGGCAGCACTGACCCTGGTCCCTCAGCACCACAGCTCCAGGGCTTGGAAACCCCTCCAGGGATCAGGGGGACTGCCCTGGACAACCCTCAAGGGGAAGAAATCGTTCCTCGGCTCCAAACTAAACCTCCCCTGGGGCAATTTGAGGCCATTTCCTCTTGTCCTATCATTAACCAAAACAACAAATAAATCTTAAGCGATTAATGTTCTTAACCAAGGTCACACCTCTGCACCCTCAGGTTCACCTGTTCCTGGCCCTCTCTGGGATGCTGCAGGGTTGGGAAATCAGGGTTGCTAGTCAATATTGCTACTTCTTTGAGGACTATCTTTCCCTTGACTGAAACAGGCATCAACATTTCACCAACCTCTGCCATTCCAGGAGCTCCTTGCTCTTCTGGTCTGAAGCCCAAGCCTGGCTCTCTTGTCTGCACACCCTGGCAGTTTATTTTCCTTACCTGCAGTGAATACAGTCATCAGCAAGCTGCCTAGGGAAAGTTACCAAATTTTGTGCTAACACAGAGGAACAATTTAAAATGTCATCTTATCCCCCAGAAGTGCTGTCTCCCTTCATGCAGTTCCAAGGAGTTGATCTATTGCTTTGGCTTCATTTGTTTGTTTGAAAACTTGTGGTGCTGGGCTGTCTGTCTAAACCCAGGTCTGGGGTGAAATCTTCCTTGCAGCTACAACAGTTTGCTCCAACTGACAGAAGCTGATTTCTCTGGCCTGGAGAAGCTGGAGTTGCTGATGCTGCACAGCAATGAGATAAACACAATCCCCGAGAAGGTGTTTCGTGATTTAAGTTCATTACAGGTAAGAACCAAATGAATATCCTTAATCAGGAGATTAATTAAGTTTTGTTACAAGTTTTAAGCAATCTGCAGAGATCCTGTTAAATGGAAGCAGATCAACTCCTGTAGTGTTTTGGTTTCCTGTTTCTTACCCTTTTCACATGGAAGTTGAGGGCCTCCAGGATCCAGTGTCTCAGTGGGAATTATCCTTCCTTCCTTCCCATGCACGTGCCAACGAGGGAGCATGATGAACGTATTGGTAGGTCTCTGTCAGCCACATCTTAACAGGCAACTGCAGCTGAAACTCTGTCACGAGAGAGAAAGGATGCAGAGCTCCAAGTACAATGTTTGTGGTAGGAAACTGGTCTTTAGTTAATCTCTTAGTCAATTTTTATATATTTATATATATAAAAAACACATTATTTCTATATTATTATATATATATATATTGAGGATTTCCCTTCAGTACAGTATAGAGTGAGTCACAGAATGTTTAGAATGGGAAGGGACCTTTCAAGGCCATCCAGTCCAACCCCCTGCAGGGAGCAGGGACATCTGCACCCAGAGCAGCGTGCTCAGAGCCCCCCCAACCTCCCCTGGGATGGTGCCAGGGATGGGGCAGTTCCACCTCTCTGGGCAGCCTGTGTAGCCCCATCACTTTCTAACCTTCATTAAAAAAAGGTTCCCAGTGAAAAGAAACTGAATGTATTACATAGAAACATTTTAATGCATAAAAAAAAATAATTCTACAGTTCCTTGGGATTACCATTTATTTGTGGACTTCTAAAATGTAGTATTTGATGCCTGTTTTGTTCCTGAACTGAAACATTAGCTGTTTATGAAATATCACCTATACATATCTTTTAAATATTAGTAGAGTGCCACACAGGGATTCTGGAGCTCTCTCAGTGCCTCACTGTGCCATGTACATTGTCATATACAAAGAAATACTTACGTGATTATTTATTCCCAACTCATTTGATGTCCAGGTTACGCTTGGTCCCCCATTAACCTTCCACCTCGAGCTGTCATCAGCTGCTACAGAGCAGGAGTAAAGTCACAGCTGTGGCCAGCTAAGAACACGAGAGACCTGAAGAGTTCAGACAGAAAACACTGTTGGCTAAACTGCTGGTTTTGGAGGATTCAGGGGTGGGAGGGAGAGGCAGAAACCAGACACGTGTTGGAGCAAACAGACCCTTGGGATTCACTAACCCCCACGCAGGGCAGCTCTGTGCCCAGCAGCCTCCTCCTCAGCTCCTTGTGACTGGCCTCGTGAAACAGGCTGAGTCTGTTACACTTTGCCACCCTTATCAGCAAGAGAGATGCCCACACAATTAGAGAGTTTAAAGGGAATTATATTTGGCAAATAAACTAAACTTGCTCGCTATTGTGCTTTAGTACTTCCCCCCCACACCATTATTTTCAAAATACAGAATTCCTGGCTGTAACAGTGTCATTCCAACAGGAAAAGCAGCCACAAAAAGCGTGTCTTGGGTGCTGCATTTAACACCTCGGCGACGTGCCAGGGCTGTTCATCTCATAGTTAGGAATTTGACTTCTAACCTGTCAGCAGCACACTGGCACCAGCGAGCTGTGGTCTGGCAAGTTCACCTCTCTCGTGACACGAATCCCGACGCCGGCAGCGCGCTGCCGGTTGCACAGCAAACAAAAGAGGCTGTTGTGTGCTTTTTTACAGGGCTGCAACAAAAACCACTGCCAGTTAGCAGCCAGACTCTGCTTGCCCTTTTCATAAGGTGCTTTAATTGGGATTTTTTTTCAATGAGAAATAAGCACTGCTTTATTTCATTCTCTAATCACCGCGTTCTGTAAATGCGGCTGCAAGTGTCACCCTGAAGGACTGCTGGAACAAGAAAGCATCTCTGTGCTCCTCCAACTCACACTGCATTTAAGAACAATTCTTCCTACTAAGCTTTTTTACAATCACTCTCATTACTGGCCTGGTGAAGTACTTACCCAGCAATGAAAATTTATTAGGCGTCTTATAATTAATATTACACACTTGTTACTTTTTCATCAACAGGTCTTAAAAATGAGTTACAACAAGGTCAGAGTACTTCAGCAGGGTGTTTTTTACGGCCTCAAGAGCTTGGTACGGTTGCACATGGACCACAATCAAATAGAATTTGTAAATCCCAATGTTTTCTATGGACTTACATCACTGAGGCTGGTCCACTTGGAAGGAAATCTGCTGACGCAGCTTCATCCAGAGACTTTTGTCAGCTTGAGCTATAGCCAAATATTTAAAGTATCCTTCCTGAAGCACATCTATTTGTCTGACAACGCACTGACTTCGCTGTCACAAGAGATGTTCTCCTACCTGGCTGAGCTGGAGAGCATTTACCTTCATGGAAACCCGTGGTCCTGCGACTGTGATCTGCAGTGGTTTGCAGAATGGGCAAAGGACAGACCAGGTAAGCTGAGGCTTTGTTTATGCTTTTTAATCATGCTTCAGCTAATCACTCTGTCTGATAAAGGCAGCTCCCCTTTATTTCTTTGTTGTCCCAGCACTGGATTTTTGTAGATGCACGTAATCACGATAAACAGATGAATACCAGTTTCCCAGGCTAAACAAATCTAGTGGTCTTAACCCATTCCCAAGTGCAGCTTTCCTTAATGCATTGTTTTCCTTGGCCAGACCCAAAGCTTTTGTGCACCAGGAGAATCTGCAGGACACTAATAGTGATATAACTGGTAAGTTTAGGTTTATGAAATTTCAGGTTTTCATAAACTTTAGGACAAACTTTGTTAGTATTGTATTCAAGTGAACAAGTCACTGGTAACTTTATGACTTTCTAATACTGAAAATTGGATCACAACTGTTACTACATTTTTCTTCCCTTCAGATGTGATCAAGTGCAAAAAAGACAGAAGTTCTGGTGCACAGCAATGCCCAGTTTGTGCTAGTCCCAGGAATCATAAAGGGAAAAACTTAGTGGAGATTCCTCCTGCATCTTTAACCTGCTCTAAGCCAGCCATACACGACTCCCTGAAATCCAAAAACCTCACCGTGCTGGGAGATGGGGATTTTGATGCCGTGTCTCCCAAGGACTTCATAGCTCCTATAGGATCCATGGTTTTGAACATGACTGACCAAGCGGGAAGTCGAGGTGACTTGGTTTGCAGCGTCCAGAAACCCAAGGAAGCATCTCCCGTCTCCTTTGACAAAGATGGCAACAGCACAGCTCTCAAAACATCCATCTCAGCATTTCTTGTGTGTGGCATCGATTACGAGCACATCCAGCAGCTGTGGAGCATACTGGCACTGTACAGCAATTCCCCCTTGAAACTGGAGAGGAAAGTCCTAGCAACCACCGTGCCTTTGGTCAGTTACAAGTACAAACAGATCTACTCTGACAAGGACGAGATTTTCACCAACATCGAGACTGACCTGCGAGCAGAACCATCGTGGCTGATGCAAAGCCAAGTGGCCTTGCAGCTGGACAGGACGAAAACCACCCTGAGCACGCTGCACCTCCAGTACTCTGCGGATGCCCGGATTGCTTTGCCCACTCCTGACGAAAACCAGGCGAGCAACAGCTGGGCCATCATCTCCAGGGACAACGGAACACGGACGGAGCGCACCGTGCTGGTCGGGGGGAGCGTGGAACTGCCGTGCCGCGCGGTCGGGGAACCGGCTCCCGCGGTCGAGTGGATTCTGGCCGATGGGAGCAGGGTCCGGGCTCCTCACCTCAGCGAGGACGGAAGGATCGCGGTGGGGAAAGGCGGGACGCTCACGTTACGAGCGGCTGACACTTTTGACACGGGGCTGTACCACTGCGTGGGCACAAACCGCCACGACGCAGACGTGCTGGCCTTCAGAGTCACCGTGGTGGACCCCCACGTGGAACGCAACGGCGTGAACGGAGCCCGGCTTTCTGCGTCGCTCGGCAGCACCCTCCACCTCCCCTGTACATCCAGCGCTGTTCCAGATGCTGCTGTAAGCTGGGTGCTGCCCGAGCACACGGTTCTCCATCACTCCATGGGAAACAGACATGTCTTTGACAACGGCACCCTGAGGATACGAGGGGTAACCGAGCGAGACAGCGGCTACTTCACGTGCGTTGCAGCCAACCGGTACGGTGTCGACCTTTTGGTTTTCCAAGTGCTAGTTAGGAAGGACAGAAACTCTCTAGAGGAAAATCCTGCAGCTGGGGGAGGATGGGAAGAGGGTGATGGCTCTGGGCATGCGCTGCTGGCCTCTGCTACAACACGGGAACAGCCTTCAGCAACTCCAGCCACCCCGGCTCATCGGGGTTCTGTCACCTCAGCACCCAGAAAGCAGGCTGCACAGAGTGCACCTAACAGGAATGGCCATGGGAAAATGACCTACAGTCACTACAGGGACAAAACAAGCAGGCGGTTTAGAGGACCCAGAAGACAGTTTGTTTCCTCAGCCAGGAGAGTGGACCCACAGCGCTGGGCAGCCTTTCTGGAGAAAGCAAAGAGGAACGTAACACTGACAGAGAAACAAGGAGAAGCTGCAACTAAACCACCTCTTCAAGTCCACAAATTCTCAGAAGCACCTGGGGATGAGGAGGAAACATCTGGTGATGTCAGATCTCTGGAAGAAGAACTCATACCAGTGACAGAGGCGGCCACGGTGTCTGCTCTGGGGAGGGAAGTGGGAAGCGTGAGAACTGCAGGGCCCGAGATGCCCACGAGTAACACTCCTGCCTGGAAACGCCCCCTCGTGGTGGCAGAGGCAGAACCACCCCTGCCCTCTCCTTTTTCTCACTCTGTGTCATCTGACAGCAGAAGTCCACAGACACATCTAAAACCTACAACTGCAGCCTCACAGGAAAGTTCTGATTTAAGCCAAACATCACCAAATGGCTTAAAACAACCAACAGCATCAACTGGAGCGAGCAGAACACCAACACCCTTCCCAGCCGGGCAAAGGTTGGTATATTCTAGGGAGAGTAGAAACCAGCATCTGGAGTCTGTGTCTGTGACACCCATGACAGACATTACAGCCACCAGCGAGCCTGTGACTTCCCAAATCACAGAAGAAAAGGCTCACATTCTTACTGGGTCTATTGATGAGATTTCACCTAGAACAGGTCACCCACTAGCTGTAGTGACAGCCACTGAGCCGAGTCAGAAACAAGCAACTCCTAAGGCACCATCAGCCTCAGCTGTCACTACTGATCAGCAAATTCAGATTATTCAGGATGTTACGACTTATGCACCCCAGGCCCAGCAGCAATATGGGAGACGAAGGAAAATTTCTGGTAGGAGACAACTTGTTAGACCAGGACATAGTCCAGTGAAAGACCACAGATACACTTCTGGGTGGCCAGGCTCTGTCAGAGGAAGCATAGCAGTGACTGCAGGTGTTCAACCTCATACAAAATACATAACAGATTTACCAACCTTCAGTAATTTAAGCAGCTCCATCAGCCCGTTTAGCCCAGAAGCACCTCTGTCCTCCCCCTCCACCATGAGCATGCTGTCGGAGCACCCAGCAGGTACTCACCATAACACAGTGTTCCTCAGGGAAGAAGAAAATCATCCTAGTGCAAGGCTAAAAGCTACTGTGACAGTCGTGCCTTTCATCACAAAGGGTACCCAAGACACCCCTCAAGAACAGCCAGAGAGCACTGCTCTGTTTGCTCCACTTCAGACCCATACTGATGGAGTCCAGCCTTTTAGCAGCAGAACACCAACAGAAGTACATTCCACAGGCACCAAGGTACGTTCTACCCTCGAATCACTCTCACCCAGCACTGAGCCTAGAACCTCACCAAAAAGTTCCCAAACAGGAAAAAATACTTGGGAAGATCTCTTTGGACACAGTACACAAGAAGAGGTTCTGAAGAAGCTACTGAAACAAGAAACAGACACATTTCCATCGACAGAGGTGTCAACCTCGCTTCCTAAAGCCACATCCAGAATGTCTCCTTTGCACATTTCAGCAGGTGGGAACCAAAACAGTGGTGTCTTGTCTTCAAACACATCCTTTCATCACAGCATTGGTAAATCAGAGCATCCTCCCCCTGCCAAGCCACATTCCTCCTCTAATCCCACAACTAGCACAACCAAAGAAATGAAAGGAACAAGTCTGAGGCCAACAGTTACCCCTATTGTCACTCCTCAAACTGACACCAAAATCACCAAGAGTAAAACCCTCAGAGTGGGAAGGAGGAGAGGCCAGAGGAGGCGGCGTCCCCATAAAACACCCACCGTGCAAAGCATGAGCCCCTCGCTCAATGCAGCCACACTGGTTGTCACAACAGTTTCACCATCAACCGTGTCCATGAGTCCTACACCTGCAGAACCTCTCTCTGTGAGCACCAGCCCAGCACTGGTGACAGAACCACCAGCACTGGTGACAGAACCACCAGCACTGGTGACAGAACCACCAGCACTGTGGATCCACAGCACTCCAGAGTCACCTCAGCACGTGCCCACGGTGGCCACGCAGACAGAAGTGACCCCCGTGACACAAGGGGATGCCCAGTCAGCCACCTCACCACCTGACAGTCCCACCACACCCATCCAAACCACAGCAGGGCTTTCAAAGCCTTTCAGCACCACAGGCACACGACCCACCACATCTGGGTCAGAACCTGCTCAGCAGATCAAAGCCACCACAATGGCAGGTGAAAAATCACACCTGAAAATGGAAGAGGGAGAGATCCAAGCAAACCACGTAGCACAGCCCACCTTCCCAGCAAGACCTGAGCTGAGGACCAGAGCTCCTGCTACAACCACAGACACCACTCAGCATCTCACCCCACCACCAGCCCCAAGAGCAACTGTGCCACCTGCACATACTGTGAGACCCACCTCACCTCTGGAGGGGGACATCAGATTCCAGCAGAAACCACCTGCACCAGCCACAGAGAGAGGCAACACAGTGCCTGTCAGTTCACTGACCATACTGAACTCCCCACAAATCACAACTCCTTATGCTCCTGTGTGGGGAAGGGACAAGGATGGTTCTGTCAAAGGCTGGTCTGAAAAGAGACAGGACCAAGAAACTACCACCCTCAATCCTACAGCCTTGGAGTCTCCAGGCAGAAATCATTTTGCAAAGCCCAGAATAATTGGAGGACAACTAGCTGCTTTCACTGTGCTGGCTAATTCAGATGCTTTTATTCCTTGCAAAGCTACTGGTAACCCCCCTCCAACGATACAGTGGACCAAGATACCAGCAGGTAAGCTCGGTGAGCCCCTCTGGAATTTATCTTCCCTTATAGTCCTGTATTTGGCAGGTATTTTGTGTGCCAGACTTGAGTATTGCTTCATCTAGGAGCACTGTGAAATATCACTGAAAAGATGAACTTAGAAACAGGGAAAAAGAAAGAAATCTCAACACCCTCACGTGAGTGTCTTACTACTAATTATGAAACAATTCTTCAAGGAAATAAGAGAAAAAAAATAGATAAATGATCTCTATTTGACTATAACTGTGCTTACCGTGAGAAGATTTCAGCATTTGTTGTACATCACCTGCAATTTCAGCACAGTGAGGCAAGGGAAACAACCCTTGTTGTGGTAACAACCCATCAAATCACATTAAAGTGATGCCAAAATATTTTTTGAGTGTGCAAATTCTGGTCGCAGCTGCACCAACATATTTTTGGATATGTAAAGCCCCAGCTGATTAATCCAAACTTGGTCTGTGTGAGGACCATGCCTCAGTTTCTCTAAAGCTTTGCACTCTGTGCACGATACCAATATTTCTGCGTTTTATCACTAGTGTCTTGGTTATTTGGGCAAAACAGAGCAGGATGAACAGCACAGAGGGGCAGAGGAGAGGTTCTCACGCACAGCACTGTTGTCCCCTTGCTCCCCTAGGGCCCGAGGCTCCGGGAGGCCGGTGGCTGGTGTTTGCCAACGGCACGCTGTCCATCGCCCGGGCGGGTCTGCAGGACCGTGGGCAGTACCTGTGCACCGCCTCCAACCCGCACGGCGTGGCACGGCTGCTGGTCACTCTGTCAGTGGTGGCTTATCCACCCCGCATCACCGGCGGGAGGTGGCAGCTCCTCACCGCTCACTCCGGGAAGCCGGCAGCGCTGAAGTGCAGAGCCGAGGGCCACCCTCCGCCCGACATCTCGTGGGTCCTGGCCAACAAAACGCACGTCTCCCGCACTGCTGGGGGGAACGGCGGCGTGCACGTGGAGGCAGATGGCACTCTGATTATTGAGGAGGTCACCGTTTACGACAGGGGTCTCTACACATGCATGGCTAAAAACCCAGCGGGCACCGACACGCTGGTGGTGAAACTGCAGGTCATCGCGGCCCCTCCCGCTATCCTGGAAGAGAAGAGGCAACGTGTTGAAGGAATAATGGGGGAAAACCTGGAACTCCCCTGCACTGTGAAAGGGAATCCTCAGCCCAGCGTGCACTGGGTCCTCTTCGACGGCACGGTGGTGAAACCCCTGCAGTTTGTCAACTCAAAACTGTTCCTGTTCTCCAACGGCACCCTCCGCCTCAGCCACGTGGCCCCTCCCGACAGCGGGAACTACGAGTGCATAGCCACCAGCTCCACGGGCTCGGAACGCAGGGTGGTGAGCCTGGTGGTGGAGCACAGGGAGACGCTGCCAAAAATAGCTGCTGCCTCCCAAGAAATGACTCGGCTGAATTTTGGGGACAAGCTGCTTCTGAACTGCACCGCGACCGGGGAGCCAAAGCCCAGGATCATCTGGAGGTTGCCCTCCAAGGCGGTCGTTGACCAGTGGCACAGGTAGGAACCCTTTCTTTCCCCACCTCTTTGAAACATCAAATGCTAGTGCTCACTTAAGAGCCCGTTACATCACTGACACAACATACTGGGCACTCACCTCTCTTTAAAAATATTTAACAGTGGTGAAGCATCTGTAGTGGGGGCTTCTTGTTACACACCCAGTCACAGACCATGTCACTAACTGGTGAGGTCCTGTATCCAAAATGGACTTGTAAAATTTGGACTTGTATCCAAAATGGATAACAAGTCATATCTGAGATCTGAAAAAGGGAACTGATGTTAATCACACATGGGTTGAATTTGGGTCATTTTATGCTGGGATGAATTCTCAGGGCTAGAACATAGTTTGCACTTTAATACAAACTGACTACTATTAATAAAGAGCATTTATTTGAGTATTTCTAAACAGTGAGTGGCGTGGGCACAGTACCCTTAGAGACATCTCCTGTACAGTATTGTGCTGCTGCTGACACTGTCAGTTGCTTTCAGGGCTCAGAATCTGCCTCCAGCATTTTGTTCCATGATTCTCTCCCTCTTTCTCCCCCACAACAGGATGGGAAGTCGAATCCACGTCTACCCCAACGGATCCTTGGCTATCGAGGCTGTTACTGAAAAGGACGCAGGGGACTATTTGTGTGTTGCAAGGAACAAAATCGGAGACGATCTGATACTGATGAAAGTCAGTATCACAATGAAACCAGCCAAGATTGACCAGAAACAGTACTTCAAGAAACTAGTGCCATATGGGAAAGATTTCCGAGTGGACTGCAAGGCCTCTGGGTCACCTGCACCAGAAATCTCCTGGGGTTTGCCAGATGGGACAGTGATCAATAACGTGATGCTGGCAGATGACAGCGGACACAGGTCTCGCAGATACGTCCTTTTTGACAACGGGACTCTATATCTCAACAAAGTTGGAGCGACAGAAGGAGGCGACTACACCTGCTACGCCCAGAACAGACTGGGGAGGGATGAAATGAAGATACACATCACAGTCGTCATGGCAGCCCCGCAGATAAGGCACAATTACAAGACATATGTTAAGGCGAGAGCTGGAGACACAGCCTTGCTGGACTGTGAAGCTGCTGGAGAGCCCAAGCCCAAAATATTCTGGTTGCTGCCTTCCAGTGACATGATCTCCTCGTCAACAGCCAGACATGTCCTGCACGCCAACGGCTCTCTGTCGGTTGCTCAGGTCAGGCTGTTGGATGCCGGGGAGTACATGTGCGTTGCTCGCAGCCCCGGAGGGGACGACACGAAGCTGTACAAGCTGGATGTCACCGCGAGGCCGCCCGTCATCAACGGCTTGTACGTGAACAGGACAATCATGAGAGTGACGGCGGTGAGGCACTCGAGGAAACAGATCGACTGCCGGGCAGAGGGAACACCTGCCCCCCAGGTGATGTGGATCATGCCCGATAACATCTTCCTAACGGCTCCGTACTACGGGAGCAGGATTGTGGTGCACAAAAACGGGACGCTCGAGATTCGGAACATAAGGCCTTCGGACACGGCGGAGTTCATCTGCGTGGCACGCAACGACGGAGGAGAGAGCAGGCTGGTGGTGCAGCTGGAGGTGTCAGAAATGCTAAGGAGACCGATGTTTAAAAACCCCTTCAATGAAAAAATAATAGCGAAACCTGGGAAACCCATCACGCTGAACTGCTCCGTGGATGGAAACCCTCCACCTGACATCAGCTGGATGCTGCCTAACGGGACGTGGTTTTCCAGCGGCATCAGGACGTCCCAGTTCCTCACAGGCAGCAACGGCACCCTCACCGTCCACAGTCCCGACGGAGAGAAAGCGGGGAAGTACCGCTGCTCTGCCAAGAATAAAGTGGGCTACATAGAAAAGCTGATCATCTTGGAGCTTGCCCAGAAGCCCACTATTCTCATGCACCCAGTGGGGCCAGTGAAGGGCTTTAGTGGGGAGCCCCTGTCGCTTCACTGCCTGTCTGCGGGGAGTCCCAGACCGAACACCGCCTGGACTCTGCCCGGGGGGCACGTGCTGAGTCACCCGCAGATCAGCAGGAGACACATTCTGCTGGAGAACGGCACGCTGGTCATACGAGAACCCACCACTCAGGACAGGGGGGACTACGTGTGTAAAGTCCACAACGAAGCCGGCGACTCCTCGGTGACGGTGTCCGTCGCGATCGTAGGCTACCCCCCGAGGATCGCCAACAGGCCGCCGCGGACGGTGCACACCGGGACGGGCACAGCCCTTCAGCTGCACTGCACTGCCCTGGGGGTGCCGGTGCCCGAGATCACCTGGCAGCTGCCCGATGGCTCTGTGCTCTCCACGGCTCAGCGAGGCCGAGCAGCCGGGAGCCAGCGGCTGCACCCCCCGGGGACACTGCTCATCCAGAACCCCCGCCCCTCGGATTCCGGCGCGTACAAGTGCACGGCGAAGAACCACCTTGGCAGTGATTTCACACTTACCTACATTCACGTCATCTGAAATGAGAACTACAGCCTGACTGTTAACAGCCTCTGCAGCTGGACTGAGCTTGTGCCCAGAGGAGGTTCAACCCGAGGCAGCCACAGGCATGCAAGTGCCTGAATACCACTGAGAGGAAGGGCTCGGGGAAATCAGATCTAGCACCACTACATTGGCTCTTCCAGTGATGGAACAGGTTTAAATTAAAAACAAACTTTGGGCACTCTGGCTGTGCCAGCAAACACTGAACATCAAAAGAGATTACTTTCTGGAAATGTCCTGCAGACCTTCACTAAAGGACAGACTTTTTCATACTAGTTTAATATTTTCCACCTCATGTGACTACCATGAGTGTGGATCACAGAGCACCTGAGAACCAAAGAGCAGTTTTTATTGTGAAGCAATTACCTTCTTAGTAATTCTGACTATTTAGTATGTTTTTAAAATAAATAATCAATGGTGAAACAAGTAGTGAAGTATTTTTTGTAACACTGCTCTGTTTCACATGGTCTTTTCTGGAGAACTTTCAGATGATTCACACACAACAAATTTGTTTTCAGTGATAAATGAGAGCTTAGAAAGCCTACAGACCACACAGAGACACTCCAGCTTGATATCATTTTCCTACTGTCACAAAAGCATTTTTGTAAGATTCCTCCCCTAGAAAACAATTGGATCTGTTTGCATATCAATTTAGAATTCTGAGTCCTCAATTCAGGAGGTTAAGTATAAGAAGCAACTTTCTGTACACCAGGGAAAAATGCCTTCACAATGGTAGGAGATGGTCACCTGCACATTTTACACTAACAAATCATGGATTAGAGTGGCCAAATACATCTTTAAAAGGTTAAGTGTTGATGGATTAGCAGCCACAAAATGCTTGGGTTACATGAATCTCACTGGTTATTAACTGCAATAGCTTCAGATGCTACAAAGAACAGTAAATCTCCTTAAAACCTCAACCAGAGTAATTTTTTACATGTAAGTCTTACCTGGCTGTTGTAGGAGCCAATCAAAATCTACTTCACTACAGCTTTCCAAGTAGCAAGTGTGATTTCTTTAGCTGGCCATACAGCCTCCCAGGTCCAGATGCTTATGCTGTGCCATCTTCTCCCCTCCTGACCCTGAAACCACCTAGAAACTCTTTGTACGGTAAATTAAGCAAATTGAGTTAATATAAAACAGGGGGAAAAAAAATCGTTAGGAATTTTAAATGCCCTGTGTGTTCTGCTTTCATAATGAATGAATTTAAAAAAATCATACAAAACTCCTAAATTGCATAAAATAGCAGGAAATATTTTCCATGTTTTTCAACTGTAATTAGGATAAGTTTGTGGAGATTTGAGTAGTCATGATGTGGCAACTCTGACTCACCCCTGGAACCTGAAGCTCTTCCCATCCTGCCCCTCGCTGGCAGCCGTGGGTAAGGGGGGTAACGTGGATGGGGTGACACCAGGATGGGGGGCTCGGCTGCAGGGTGGCCCCCTCCTGCCCTCTCCTGGCAGCAGCTTGCACAGCATCGTTACCAGAGGCACAAGTGAGATGTGGGGACCACAGTCCACCCGTGAGCACCGTGTTGAAAACACCACCTCCAAAACACTGCGACTTCCAGTAGGTTTATTAATATTTTTACATTGTGGCTTTTGATATAAACTTTAAGAAGTTCTAAGACAAGCAGTAAACCCACTTCAGCACCTTCTTACCACAATTAAGAGCAAGAGGAAAAATCGGTACTTTAAACAAAGAACTTTATAAAGTGCATATGAAAATTACAGTCAAATAAACACAATTTAAATTGATGCTTGTTCTACCGACAAAGAAAGAGGTGAACATTTTAATGAACAAATCAATTCTGATGCCAAAATCGGAAGTGCCTTTCAGTTCAGTAGTTTGGTCCAGTGCAGTTCTGAAAAAAAAAAAAAAAAGGCAAAAAAACCCAAAAAACAACCCAAGAAAACAAAAATGAGAATAAAAAAACCGAAGAGTGTTTCCCACAAATAAATAAATCCAGCATTCTTCGTCCTCTTCAAAAGTAACAGGACCTAAAAAGCACCAAATTCATAAAATCTGCAATAACATTCTTCAAATAGGCCCACAAGTCCATACATTTAAATCTAGTTAAACGCCAAAATATCCCCAAACCCCAAAAAAACCACCTTGTTACATATTCACATCAACTGCAGCACAAAAAAAAAATATTATTAAATAATAAGAGAACCAAAAGTCTGCTTTCTAGCAATAACTAGTGCATTGGATTTCGAATGTCCTGGTCTTCAGTGCAATCCTGACGTGACGTCTCCCCTCCGCCCCGGGCTAGAAGTGCGACGGGTGCCCGTACTGGTTCACCCCCTGCTGTGGCTGGTTACCTGGCAGGGAAAGCAGAGGGAGGGTGGGTGTCCTCTAGAGAAACACAGCAAAGCACCCCTGTTTCACGTGGCAGCAGCAAACAGCAACCAGCACCTCCCCATGGGTACCTAATGCACACCAGAGGTGCCCGTCTCGCTGAGCAGAAGTTAGGGGAGAAAATGCCCAGCAAACTGTGCCCCCAGCCTGTTGGTGTCTTTTCCAGAGACCACCAAAAATTGCGGGCTGCACAAGCACCAGATTTGGAATTACATCACTCCGGGGATGGGGCATCTGCTGTCAGGAGGTGAATCACCTCCATCTCTCCACGGCAGCATGGAAACAGGCAGAGCACCCCGGGAAGGGTGATTCCACAGGCTGGCACACACACAGATATTTCTGCACATCCACTCACTAGAGAGCTGCTTCTGGAGCTGCCGCACCAGCGCCGCCGTCTGCTGCTGCTGCTGCGTCTGCTGCAAGCCCTGCCTTGGAAACTGCAAGAGAATGAGGTGTGGTGAAAGGATGGGGCATGGCACAAGTGCCAGGTGGGTAACGGTGGCACCTGCTGCTGGGGAGCAGGTGGAGGAGGCCAGCAGAAGGCAGGTGTGCCACCGCGGCAGGTGCTGACTAGTTGAAGCATTATAGGCAAAAGAGATACTTCTAAAAAAAATATTTTCCCCAGGACAGTGGCACTTCAGATAAAGAGGAGGGTGAGCACAGAGCCCGGGTGGTTCACTGCACTGCAGGGCTGCTCCCGGCTCCAGTGGTGCCCAGCTAACTGGGGCTGCTCCTCCACAGACCAAAATCATCTTTGTTCTGACCCCTGCATGAGGCCCATGGGGATTGAGACGAGGCTCTTCCAGCCCATGGCATTAGATTCAAAGAGCTTCCTAAGAAATCTGCTGTTAATGAATTAAACATTAAATCATGACTTCAATCACTGTGGAAGTGCCACTGGTGGAAGTCGATGCATTTACACAAGTTTGCACCCTGTTTATGCTTGCAGCAAAGCAGGATTTAGTCTTTAATAGGTCCTTCTGGCAGCAGGGGTTATTCCCTCCCTCACTGACCCACCAACTCTGTTTTTCAAGCAAGGATGGGTAGGAGAGCAAGCCCTGCTGTGCTTTCCATGCTTCAGCCCGCTGTTCAGAAAGAACACCCCAACATTAACAACAGTGCTCCTGTACTGGTGTGCCAGAACACCAGGTGCATGGCACAGCATGGCACTGGGTGGGGACAGGCAGACCTGGACTGTGTGTGCAGTGCCAGGATGGACGATGCTGGTGCCACAGGTCTGTGCTTACAAGACATGATTCTTGCCTTGGAAAACACATCACCCATATGAAGGAAAAAGGTCTGTGCACCCCAACTCTGGGGAGACAGCACAACACCCTCATCCTCATCTGCTCCCAGGAGGAAATGGTGACAGACAAGCGAGCACAACCCAAACCAGTGTCCACCCGCCACACTCCCCGGTGCTCTCAGGGTCTCTGAGCTCTCCAGTGTGGTTTCCCAAGCCTCAAAAGCTTCCCTTCTCATTAGATCTGGTGACAATGTGTGTGCTTCTCATTCATTTTGGTTTTGTGCTTCTGCACAAGGGTACACAATGCACCAGTTTGAAAACATGATGTGCTGAGTAAAACCAGAGCTATTCAATACTCTAATTAAACATCCTGTGCGCTGCAGAAAACACCCAGGCTTTGTTGCAGTGAAACCTTTTGCTTACTGAAGGGAGTTTCAGGGTTTTACAAGACTTCAGCATCTTCTCCCTCTCTGTAAACCAAATCCTTTACTTACAATACATTGTGCAACCTCCTGGTTAACAGTCCTCAGGAACTGCTGAGGTCAGTCAAACACATTAACCACACCGGGGTTTCATGGGGACATAGCAGTGCACAGAAAGCTCCTGGCTGGGGAGGAGCCTGCAGCAGGCAGGTGCACTGGGACAGTCTCTCACATGCACTTTGTTCAACATAGGAACACTTAGAAAACTCAAACAGATGAAAATTATCTTTCAGTAGCTATCAGATGACCACCTTTCATTTATCCTCACTCTTGCACATACGACCCACTTGTGAGTTTCTCCATCAGATCACATTGTGAAGGGTTCTGAGCTCAGAAGCTAGCAACTGCAGCACTGATGGATCTTCTCCACTTATTTTACAGCAAACTTTTCCTAGTTATCCTCACCTACCTTAACTACATCTCCCTCCTCTCCCCCAGCACATCTGGCAGTTGTCTCTGCTTACCAAAGGCTGCTGCGGTTGCACGGGCTGGAGACCAAGCGCCTGCTGCTGCCCCGGCTGCTGCAACTGGAAGAAGACAGGCACTGGAACACCAGTGACATGATGGCACGCTGCCACCAGCCATACAGGACAGCCCCTGATGACTGTGTCCTGCACAGCACCCGGGCTCATTCACAGCCCACTGGGGGGGATGAGCCTCACAGCATCAGCAACACGGAGGCTGACAAGGAGCATTGTTAGTAGACAGAAAACTACTCAAAGCTGGTATATTTAGTTTACTACAAGATCAAAATGTTTAGATCAGAAACCTGATGGTTTGACAAGCACTGGCACAGGAAGCTATTGAACTGAAATGAAAATGTACAAATAATTCCAGCCATCAAAGGGCCACGGGAAGGATTTTTCATGTCATTTACTTCCCCTCTGCCAAGCCCTACACATTTAGCTGATAAACTGATGCTTAACTCCTAATTAAAAATACATAATCAAATCAGAACACAGGAAACAGGCCAGACAGGCAGCCAGCCTTTGGTTTAATTGCAGCATACACCACAAGGCTGGGCAGGGGAGGGAGAGCCTGGCCACTGCTGCCCTCTCAGCACGCGCAGCCAGGCCATGCTCACACTCACCCTCTCCATGGGCATTCTACTGCCTGGATCAACCAAAGCACTGAACTCTACATGCATGGGCAGAGCTCTCCTTTAGAGTCCCACGTGTAAGCAATGAGTTACTGCACTCGAGCAGCAGCAACATCGGTCTGTAGTGCCAGGCTCTGCTGCTCTGCCAGTGAGCACATCCCACCATCAACCAGTGCACTCCCTGCCTGTGCCAAAACCCCTCACCTGGAAGAGTCTCTGCTGTCGCATCTGCTGCTGCTTCTGCCTCACTGGCTCTGGTGGCAGCTGAACTGAGCTCAGGGTGGGGTGAGGACCCGCCGTCGATGCGCTGTCCAGTCCCCCTCCAACCAGGGCACTCGGCTGCAGAGGCTGATAGCTCAGTCTGAAAAAAAACCAATGGATTATGTTTCACCTATAGACAGAGCACAAGTTAGCCCAGGAGGACTCAGCTGTAAGCTGCCACTACAATTCCACAGATCTAAGAGATGTTCTGTTTTACAGGAAGAATGTATTTCCAAATGCAAACACTGTGAAAAATATTCCCTAACAGAAGCCATACCACATCGTTGCCCAGTAACTGGTGTAGCACTCCTCTAAACAAAGACAGACCCAAGAATGTCATGCAAGTACTAAAATGTTCTCCAGACCAAAATATCACTCTACCATGAATTTAAAACTGATTACAAAGATCTGATTGTAAGAAAAATATTATATAGAAATATATACACACACATGTGTGCAGTGAAATAGGATCCAACACCTTTAAATGAATTTTTTTGTCCTACAAACACCCAAGACAACTGGGCTAAAACATGTGACAAGTCCAATTTAAAACCACAATCCAGAGAAAAGCGTATTTCTTGCTAATTACACCCACTGCAAACCTCATTTTGATAAAATAAAGCTCTAGATCCCTCAGGAGAGTTGTCATTATGCTCCGTGGCCAGAGTCTCACCGCTGTGCGCCGGGCAGGGGCTGGGCATAGGCTGCAGCCTGTGTCTGGAGGTACCCGCCGGGCTGCTGCTGCATCTGCCGCAGCCTCTCCACCAGCGTGGGGCCGGGCTGGGCGGCGGGGTAGGCGCGGGGGTTGTAGCTGGGGGAAAGCACCACGGCCCCGGGTGGCTGCTGCTGCAAAGGCATCGGCGTGCTGTACATGGTGTAGCCGTGAGGCATGGTCTGCAGGGAGAACAGACAGCAGTCAGGCCCAGGGTGTTACAGCATTACAGAAAGTGTCTCGGCACACACAGACAGAGCTTGTCCCCAGTGCCAAAATGCAGGCTGGGAGGTAAAGGAATTCGTGCAAAAGCATTTTCATGCCAAGCCCCAGGGGAGTAGTGCTTACCTGTGCTTGCTGTAACCCGGGGTACTGCGGGAGCTGGGACGGGGGTCGAACTTGAGTGAAAATGCCAGCTTGGTCCATTGGCTGACCCTGAAAGACACATCACCCATCAGATACGGCCTCCACACCCTGAAAGAGCCTGGTTCTGGACAAAAACCCCACCAAGGTGTGTCCTGAAGAGTCATGGAGGGACCTGGCCATTTCACCATTGCTCAGTGCCAAGGTGCTGCACCGTCTACTCACAGGGAGATGGAAGAAGTGACTTTTGTTTGATTTCTGGCACTGCTGTAATGGTGCAGCAGGGAAGGGATATTTACTAAACTGATGTTTTGCAGACATCCTTTAAAATGGGGCTTTGAAAAGGATAAGGAAAAAAAGAAGATACTCCAGCTGTCTTGAAGACAGTACATTAGATTATACAGGAGGCTCATACCTTGGCACACAGCAGCAGCTGCACGCTGCAAGGTTAGGAGAAGAAACACGGGCCATTCCTAGAGCACAGCCTTGCTCCTCAGCCCGAGGGGGATGGGACAAACCTGCTGGACAGGCCGTGACCGCACCTGCTGCCTGAGGAGCCGCTGCTGCTGCTGCTCTTGCTGCAGGAGCTTTATCTGGAGCAGCTGCTGCTGAGGTGTGAGGGCGTGGAGCGAGGGGGGCTGCATCACGGCGCCGGAGCGGCGCTGCAGCATGTTCGACAGGGCCTGCTTCGTGTTCGACGGGACGAAGGAGCCTGCTGGATCCAGCCTGGAGCCACCTGAAACCACCCAGCACACAGATGCATCCTCTGCTCCTCAAAGAGCATCACTGGTCACTGCTAATTCCTCAGCTCCTGCTTGGCTAGCTCTATGGTAACGATGATAAACTTGTCTCTGAAAGGGCAGACTGAGAACTGGGTTAAACCCCACTGCTGAACAATTAACAGGTGAAATAACTTTGAAGGCTACCACTTGTAAAGGAGAAAGGACAGTGAAAAGGTCAGGGCTGTGGGCATGGTCTATGTCACATGAAGATTTTGACTGCTACTGATGAACAAAAGTTACATGTCAGATCAAAGGCATGATGCAAACAGCTCATGTCAGGACAATTTTATAATGAGATGCCAGTAATTTATACATTCTACACTATTTGACAAATAGACTGTATCTCTATGTCAAACTAGCAAAGCTAATATTACACATTTGTTTTAAAAATTAGCATTTCCTTAACCATTTTAGCCAGTGTGGTATATTCTGAAGACTTTCATACACTTAAAATACAGATCCAGTTGTATTGGGAGCTTCAGAAAAACACACGAAGCCAAACTTCTGAAATTCTGCACCATATCTGAGAAGAACACGACAGTATTTCTCAAACATCATAAACTGCTGCCCTCTAGAGCAAGTAAAACACCCATGTTAAACTGTGCACATCAACTGGAAGAAACAGAACAACCCTACACAAAATTAACCAGGATCACAACTGCTGACAAAGTGCGAGCACAAGGATTTCTTTATTCCACCTGTCAGATGTTAAATTGGCCACCATGGCTCTTGATAGGCATCAAAGAAGAAATAACCCTCTTAGTTCACTCCCCCTTGAGCCTCTCCCAGCTTTCTTACACCACCACCACAGCAGGTCTTTTTTGCTCACCTACCAAAAAAACTTTACTAGCTTAACAGAACCACCCCTACAGTCGATAACAGACAGCCCCTCAAAAAACCCCAAACAAAACAAAACGAACGGCACCAGCAGCCCCTGAGGAAGCTAGAAACACGTGGGGGTCTGGGGGATCCCCCCGAGGACAGAGGCGCCGTGTCCGTGTGTCCATACCTGGCATGAGGGGCTGGCTCTGGCCGAAGAAGCCCGGCTGCTGCGGCTGCCCCAGGACGCCGTAGCCCCACAGCGGCTGAGCATGGGGCATCATCTGGGAGGACAGTGGCGAGTAGGTGGGAGGCACTCTGTACAAGTTGTTCTGGGGATATTCCTTCAAATAGGCAGCAAAAGTGAACGTTGGTGACATTCATCCCTTACTAACTCATAAATAATGACAATTTTCCTACTAAATTATTGAAGGGCAGAGACAGTCCCCATTGTTGTTTACAATGATGTAAAAAACAGATTAAGTCTCAGGCTGCCCACAGGTAATTAACACTAACAACTTCATACACACACCATCCATTTTTACCTCATTAGCAAGTATTTTCTGCAGGCTATAATTAGGCACAGAACAAGGGCAGCTCACTGTATCAGTATATAAATAGCAGGAAGAACTTAACTGAAACATCAAGAGGGCAGAAAGCAACCTTAAAATTACAGCTACTTACAACACACTGACACACCAGCTGGATGTGGGGAGAGCCCTACCACACCCACAACACGTGTGACCATACTCCTGCTGACCATCTTCCCCACTCTGGGTGCAGAACAACATCTGAATGTCACCATGATGCACCAACAGTTTTGTATGGGGCACCAACTACTTACATCAGCCCTTGAGCTTGACTTGGACTTTCGCTTCCTGCCCTTTGTCTTCTTCTCATCATCCGTGGTGTGTTTTCCCTGATCAGAGAGCTCCCCTGACTTTCTTTCTGGTTCCTGAGACACAGGCGTGGTGGGCTCTTCCTCCTCCTCCTCTGGAGGAAGGGGCAAGGGCTCGAGGTAGTAGCTCCGTGGCTTGGGTTTGGTGTGTGTGTGGTACAGGAGGAGATGCTGCTGCTCCTCATACTTTATCACTTTCCTGTCGACACGAACTGTACCAAACCATGCCCAGGAGAGAGGAGCAGGATTTTTGTGACCTTCAAATAAATCCCAAGGGGACACCTTTTGTTTTGTTGAAACCTGGAGACCCTGTTTCAGAATACAAACGAAGTCAGTATTTTAAGACAGCTGAACGCAAGAGCAGACGACTTGAGACGTGATTTTGCACGTGACTATTTGTGTCAGAAAAATCCAGTAAGGAGTTTTTTTTTCCCTCCACAAAATGTACCAAATGCAGGTGGAGTTTTAACCTCTATCCAAGGCTGCCACTAGATAAAAGCAATTGTATTTTTGTAATACCATTTACTTATAGCTACGCTAAAAATCTCGAGTTCCAGTGATTATCTTTTGGAAGAAAAGTCACAACTATCTAACAAAATCTGTTAATCTGAGAACACCCTTGCTAGAGGATTAGATATTCAGTAAGGGGAGAAAACCTTAGCACTACACCACAAAAAATGCCTACTCAGTCTGCAGAAAACAATTCTGTGTCACACACACCACAAAGGTGGTGGCTGCCCCATCCCTGGCACCATCCCAGGTGAGGTTGGCCAGGGCTCTGAGCAACCTGCTCTAGTTGCAGATGTCCCTCCCTGCTCATCACCAGGTGACCTTGAAAGGTCCCTTCCCACCCAAACCAGTCTGGGATTCTAAGACCTAAAGCTCTGAGCCTGTCTGCAGGTGCCAGTGAGTCACCATGCGGATGGAGTCGCTGTGGTGATGCTGGTGTGTGGTCCAAGCCAGATTTGCTGCTGGAACCCCTTTGGCCAGGGTTTAACTGCTCCCCACATCACTCTCTCTGAACCCACCCCCAGTTTTACACACTGCCCGAGAATTTTCACACAGATCATCAGAACAAAATCTGTGCAAGAACACCTGAAACAGAAATGTTTGATACAAAAAAACCCCAAACAAAACAAAACGCTGTCGTTTGCAAGCGTTTTTGAAGGAGTTGCTAGACAAGCCCAGCACCCCTCACTTCTGGCACAGAAAGCTAGCCTGTTTAGGAGGCTGTGCTGCTGTGGGGAAGCTCTGCCCATGACTGGAGCACGCTGGAAGGTGCACTACAGCAGCAGCACACTGTGTGAACACCCGCACGGTCCCACCGCGGCCGTGTGCATCAACCAGGGAACAACGAGAGGCCAGCAGCTGTTTGCTCTTGCCTGCTTCTTATCAATGGAGTCAAATCCTGCAATTTTGTTCCCCTTGGTGTCGATCAAGGATCCCATTGGCTCGCAGGTGATGATGTCACAGGTCTGCTTTGGCAAGGGCAGCAGCTGGCGGACCTTGTCTATGCTTTCCGAGCGCTTGTCTCCCAGCTCCTTCTAGAGAACAAACACACCCAGCAGTCAAACAGAGCTGGGGGGGAACGAGGAGAAACATCGTGCAGCTTTCACTATGAGAGGCTGTCCAGTTTCTGGATGAATCATTTCCTTGTACTTTTACTAAATTTAACCAAGCAGCATCTCTTGTTTAAACAGAAAATACACAATACAAATTTAGTGTCTTGAACATGAATAACTGTTTTGCAGGGTACTTATTTTTAATATGAAGAAAATAGCACAAGTCCGTCTTCCCACCCCCACATTCCTGTATTTTTATTTGTTTTTCTCCTTGTTATCACTAGTGCTGTTCCAGCCTCTCCTCTTTTTCCAAGAGAGCTCTCCCAGACATGAGAAGTGACAGGATTAAGAGACGAGCACGAAACGCAGTACATAAGAAATGCTGAAAGTTAACAGATATAACACTTACTTTTAATTTTTTCACTAAATTCATGTAAGCCCTTTTGTTCTCCTCGGGTCCTCCTTGGGAAGCATTTGACAAGTCTGAGGCAAGTGTACCGTTGATGAGGACACCCAGCATATCCAGCACAGTTGTGAACAGTTCACTGGGAGCAAAGACAAGTGTTATCCTGAGAAATGCCAACTACCACGAGACCCAGGGGCAGATACTCGGGGCCAAGGCCACGAAGGCAGCTCTCAGGCAAGCTGGGTTTTTCAGGATGTGCTGCACCTCCCACCCCTCAGCCCCAGGGTACCCAAGCAGGTGGACTGTCTGGACGTACAGACAAGCCTTGTCACAAAGGCCAGCTCAGAGCCACAGACAGATGGCACCAGCTGCTACTGACACTCATCAGAAGCCACAGGCTGCAGGGTCAGGAAATGCTCAGGGATATGCCAGTTAAGGACCAGCACAAACAGTGGCTCCAGTACTTTCCAAGGTCAAGGTGCTTCCCAGCTGAGACCAGCACTGAGTAAGTTGCATTCAAGCAGTAAAAGATAGTAGTAGGAAAAATATAACAACATCCATGCAACATAAAAGCACAGAAGATGAGTGTTAGCTTGATTGAATAGCACAGACATACTTGTTGGTCTGCATATCAACAGTTCCTGAAGTGATTATCTGGAGGAGCAGAAGAGCCCAGTCAGTGGTCCACTGGGTGCTCCTCTGCACGGTATCGAACATGCCACCCACCTGCAAAACAGACAGTGGGTAGCACAGCTCCACACACCTCACCCCATGGATTAGTTACTAACAACACTGCTACCCAGCCCCATGGGCTGCTATGCTGAGCACCAGCCCAAACTGCTGACAGCAAACCACTTCTCCCCACCCTGTGCTGCTCAGCAAAAGGCTTCTCTCAGAAGGAGCTACAGAAAAGCACAATATTATTACACTGCTCCTTCAGTTTCTTATCTTGGCTTTCATGCTTGATGCAACAAATGGAAGCTGGTGAAAAAGCTCTCAGAACTGAAAAGGTGTCAGATTAAAACTTTATAGTTACTTTCTTCCCACACTCAAAACTTAGGTGATAATGTCCAGTGCAAAGCGGAAAAAAGAAATAAATCTGAAGAAGAATGTAGCACTGACTGAAAATGAAAACTGCTAAATATCTGTTTCACCCTGTGAACTTTTTCTCTCTGTTTCCCAGTATTGCACGATACTCTAAAATACAACTTGGCTTCAAGAGGAGCTGCTTCACCAGAACTCACCCTGCAAGGAGCCAGGCTGCAGAAACACAAGACACCTGCTCAGGTTGAAGCCTGACAACCCACTGATCCGAAGGGAATCAAGCCCCCAGTTTCACAGGTACAGCAGCACAGCCAGCTGGGCACAGCTCCAGCCTGGGTTCAGCCACAGCCCTGGGGAGCAGCAACACTCCTCACTGCACAGCTGGCCACCCCGTGGAGCTCGGGAGGTGCCCGGGCAGCTCCATCCTCACTGGGGTGGCAGCCCAGGCTCCCCTGAACCAGAGCTGCTCAGCACAGCACCCTGCACTCAGCACCTGCACTGAGTTCTCTTCTCGTGTTTCTCCACTTCACAGCTTTCCAAAAAATAACTATTTCCATCTTGTCATGTTTATAATCTCTCTGTATGGCTTCTCTGTTTGTGCCTGCAGCTGTTGCACTTCACACAATCCCTCCCCACACTCAAAGCTTATTTCAGCATTGTGTCTTGCCCTATAAATGCAGAGACTGTTTCATCCCTCGATACCTGCTTTTAGCTCCTAAACCTTGCTGAGTTTGCAGCTAAGAAGATTACTCCTTGCACTGTGTAAGTGGCTTATGGTTTACAAAAGGATAAAATCTCTCAGCTCTAGTAATAAGCCAAGTAAACATTGCCCATATCAGGAGTTCTCCCAAGCCATGACAAAGTGTGTCTCCACGGCACTCGGGAGCAGGTGACAGCTGCTTCAAGCGAGTCACAGCAATGCCAGAGGCAGCCACAGCTGGCTCAAGTCCCCTCAGCCTGGCCCGGTGGCAGCAAGAGGCTGTGGTTACCCCCCAGGTGCTTCCAGGGAGATGGGAGAGAACACCACCATAGCATTGCTCTTGCCTTGGTGCTCCCTCATTCAGCCTTGTATGTGGTCTCCACGCTGTGCTAAATGAGCCACAGTGGCCCTGACACCTGGTACAGAGGTTTCAAGAGATGTGGGACACTGGAGAACTTGATGGAAGCCTTCCAAGTTTATCAACAGATGTAACCAAGCAGCAGCAACCAAAATCATACATCCAAGTTAAATAGCCAGAAATTACATCCCCTGAGAGCTGTGGAAGTCTCAACTACATTGACTGCCTAATTACATAAAATCCTTGCTCATTACACAGGGATAAACCACCGGTGGACAAGGGCTGGGAATGTCCACAAAACGCTGATACATTTCTGATGTTCCAGGGACACTGAAAGGAGGAAAGCAGCACAAAAATCAGGTCTGAGTAAGGTATAGGCTGCTTTTCCCATTCACTTTACAGGAACAGTGTCCAAAGGTTTATGGCCAGGAGGCATCAGCCCAAACAAGACAGACTGGAAGGGCAGAACAGATTCCCCCTCATGCCAGGGCAGAGGGGACAGTCCTTGCTGTCCCTGACCAGCCCCACCTGGTCTACCCTCACTCTGTCCCTGGAGCCCCAGGTCAGCAGACTCAGCCTGTCCCCAGTGCCCTGCCAGGGTTGTTCTGACAGTGGCTCCCTTGCTGGGCCTGATCCTGAGCCCCCCATGGACTGACACCTTGGTCTGGCCTCAGTCCATCCCCATCCCTGATGCCTGGGGGCTGAGGGACCCCCTCAGCTGCTGCTCTCAGGGAGCTCCAGCCCCCACATTGTCCCAGCGTGGTGTTTCTTGCTCCTTACCACCTATTCCAGAGCAGCTCCTGCATCCTTTTATAGCATCAGGATAACCAGGTGAGGTTTGCTTACCAAGTTGAGACGCAGTTGCAGGGCTTCGTGCATCATCTGCCGAGCTTTGACATCGTCCTGGTACCGTTCCTCCCTCCAGTTGCTAAGGATCTAAACAAAAACATGTGATTGAAGTTGTTTTGTTCCTGTACAGAAACATTCAAGAGTCTGTGACCATTATATATAAAGAATCAGAGAAGATCATTAACCTTTTTTATGTCCTCATGCCTGTTTAAGAGCAGATTAAGGAAACTAGCGGGAGGAAAAATTCAGTTGTAGAGAGCTGATGATCAGCTATCAACTGTGTGACTAGATTTTCCTGTTGTAGCAATAAGAAAATAAGCAGCTTGGTTATGCATCTATTAAAAATATTGTTGTTTCAGACACCCTATTTAACTGTTCACCTCAGGTAAGCAAATAGATACCTTGCACTGGATGCAGCTTCCCAACAGGATCTGGTGGGATCTCTAGATGAGAAATGACCAGAACCTTGGGGAATCTGGACCAGCTCATTTCAGGGGAGAACCCAGAGAGCAAAAGGAAAGCCCAAGTGGCAGTTTAACACCAGGGGGAAAAAGAAAACATCAAAGGAATGAATGTAGTGAAAATATGGACCTACCATCTAGCCTGGACCTGAAATGAGAAGCAATATGATAAAATGCCCTACAGGTATTGATCTTTTGCTAAGAAAAGTTGAACCAGATGATCCTTAAGATCCTTCCAACCCAGTATTCTATAATTCTACCAGTTTTCACTGTCACAGCAACTAACAGTAACCAAAGGCAGAAAAAAAGACACATGCATCCATTACACTGGACAGTCTTACAGAGCTATTGTAGGCTAGAGCAAGCCTAGAGCAGATCAGCAGAGGTTGTGAGTGAGCACAAGTGATCCAAAGGAAGATCTATAGGCAATGGGCCAGTTTGGCATAGCAATATTGGGTTTTAAAATGTGCAAAAGTCTTTATCTGTACCAGATGGAGACGATGAAAGGTTTTCCCCAAGAAGGAAAGTTTCAAACTTGTAAGAACTTATTTTGAGAAGACTGTTCCTCTCAGGACAAACATATTTGATGTTTTTCCTGGAAAGAACTGAAATCAGACTTAAGTTCACTATAGTTCTCTGCAACAGTTTTAGAAAAAAAGGATGTATTCACTCTCAGAAAGGAACAAACACTTCCCCGTTCTGCCTCCCTCAGACTGTGCTGTTGGCATGCCACTGCACTGCAATCTCCCTGGGCTGACACCACCGTATGCACATAAAACTGATGACACACACAACATCTAACAAAGGGTGCCCATGGCTCTGTGCTTGTTTTACCTGATTTACTTGATTCTGCAGTGATGTTAGAAGCCCTTCCCGTTGTTCATCCTGTCCCTTAAGGCAAGTAAGTACCAATGAAAGGAAAGGCTGCTGACTCAAGAGAGACATGCTTCAAGAGAGGCAAACACAGGAGTCAATTAGTAAAGTTATTTTGATACTTCCCATCCTCACTCCCTTCCTTGTTTTGTGTAGGTTTTTTCCTGGCAGTGGCATTGCCCACATCTGTGTCTGTCTCTGATGCAGGAAAGCAAACCTCTCCAGGGGAAGGGGAAGAGGAAGAGGAGGCAGACGAGGCAGCAGCGGCCAGTGGGTCACTGCCCAGAGCCCACCTGGCTCAGGGGGGGCCTGGCCTCTGCAAGGGCTGAACAGAATAGGTTACGGAAAGACTTTTTTGATTAACCAGAGATATCATTTTAGTGGAGATTAAGCAGCTAATCCACACTGGTGCTCTGGAGTGAATCCCAGGAAGCCTCCCCTGCAAGCATCAGTTAGAATGGCAGCTGCCTACACTGCACTAGGATTCCAGTCCAGGTCACCTCAGTGCAGCTTTAGCTGGTTGCAGGGAGGTGCCAGAGCAATGCAAAGGCTTTCACATTATTTCACTTTTGTGTTTTGTGGGTTTTTTTAGATTAATGTGTATCCGTTATAAACATAAAATTAAGACAAACTGAAAGAAAGGCACAAAGATGAGTTTGTAAATACATCATATGAAGCAGAAGAGAAGTTAAATGTGTCAGCAAAGGGGTCTGAGTAACAGCATGTGCAAAGTTTTTTGCAGTTTTAGGAAAATAGGCTCCTAGCAAATCACATGCATCTGCAGACAATATAAATCCATAACTACACCTACACGTGGGTATTTATTACAAGTATTCATTTCAACAGTTGCTTTCATTTAACTTCATCAGTTTAGGTGGCCACTAGTATAAAGGAATATCAAAACCACAGATTTTCCTCCACATGTGCAACACAGGCTTACAAGTGCACTATGAAGGTGCAAAGCCCAGTTGCTGGCTGCACACTCAGGGCTGCTGTGACTGCATGAACAACACCAAAGGGGATCAAAAAGCCCCTGCACATGAGACAACACGAGTCTTACAGTGGGACCACGTACAAAAAACAAATGCCACAAGCTTTTAGGAAGTGACTGCACTTTGGAAGAGCTTCAGAAGAAGAGATGGTTGGCATTTGGAGCTTGAGGACCTGCTGTGTGTGGAGCTCAGTGTCATTTCTACTGTAGCCCTGAGAAAGCACCAGCAAATTATGGGGATCGTGGAAGAGTATTTTACTAAAGGAAAATTAATAACCATTAGGTCATTAAAATTCTCATGCACTTGGATAGTTAGAGATGAGCTTAAGCTTACTTCTCAACGGGAATTAAGTGACATGACAATTAAAGGATCCTAATGGCAGGAAAAGTGGCCTACTGCCACAGACCAGAAGGGACAGCAAGTGCTCTACCTGCTCTTTTAAATCTCTAACACTTCCCATCACCAGCCACAGAACAGCCACTAGAAGATGTTCTGCAAACTTTCACATTTCTTCCTCTGAAACTAATAATATTTATTCAAACTAAATGAAACTTGAACCCTCTCCGGAGTAAAGTTTTTGCTCCACAGAAATGAACCACTGAGGTTTTGTGAAGCCAAAACCCAGTAAACTCCTCCTCAAAACTACCTTTCAGCTCTGCGTGCAGGGATTTCCCAGGCTCGTACCTTTTTTGCTTCTGTCTGTCTCTCTCCTTCTTAGAGGATGAGCCCAAATGCTGACCTTTCTCCAGCTCCTCTCCTGCAGCTTTCAGCACCCTACCTTGAACAGAGGTAGGCAGTTTGGCAATCAGGGGAGCCACCAGCCACACTCCTCGCCACTCAGAGCAACTGCAAGTAGAAAAAACTGCTGTCAGCCAAAATGTCCCTGTGGTTTTTCAGCCTGAATTAGCTGTTCTAAGTCTGAACTGCCTTAATAAAGCAGTCAACACAATGCATCTGGAGTAACTAGTGTGCACTGAGCAGTCATGATTTATGGTTTCCACAAATTCAAGAGTAACAACTATATTTACTGTTAAACAAAAGTAAAGAGGAGTAACCTCCAGGTAACTTATTTCTGTATATTCCTGTCTCAGGTGCAAAAAAAATAACAAGATTCTAGGCAATCTACACATAATTAAGCATCATGTTGGCTAAAATAATTAAAAAAGGTGCTACAGAAAAATACCTTAGGAATGTCTTTTTACCATTCTGTCTTGTATTACTTGTGTCAGCATTTCCAACAGAGTTTGGATTGAAGAGGCCTATACCAGAGTTAGAAGAGTTATTGTTTAGATCAGCGGATTGCTGAAACACCTCTATTGTCGCCTTTGCAATATTATCCAACAAGCTGTTCATTTCAGCCACAGACCCAGAACCCTACAGTAAAACATAAGTAAACTAGCACATTCATGGTATGCTTGCTCATGGACTACGTAAAAAATTAACACACTTTTTATTTTTTTTAATATATTTATTTTTTTTTGCATTAAATATTTAGATAAAGTCTGAAAACAAAATACTCACAGGCTCCTTCATGCACTGTTTTATCATGAGCTGCAGCTCCAGCCAAGACTGCCGGAGAGTCCACTGGTCCAAGTTCTAGGCAAGAATTAACATTACAAACACAACTGTCAACACTTCACAGGTCTGAAGAAAGAAAAAAATAAACCTCATCATTGAATGTGTTACATGGAAACGCCTCATCTCACAAGCAGATCATCACAATCACTGCTCCTCTGAACTCTAACGACATGCCAAAACATCAGACCTATTAAGCAATGTACACAGCCTCCCCTCCTCTGCAGCCAGCATCCTTACTCGATCCTTACTTTGAAAGTAATACTCATCCTTGCTTTNGAGCAACTGCAAGTAGAAAAAACTGCTGTCAGCCAAAATGTCCCTGTGGTTTTTCAGCCTGAATTAGCTGTTCTAAGTCTGAACTGCCTTAATAAAGCAGTCAACACAATGCATCTGGAGTAACTAGTGTGCACTGAGCAGTCATGATTTATGGTTTCCACAAATTCAAGAGTAACAACTATATTTACTGTTAAACAAAAGTAAAGAGGAGTAACCTCCAGGTAACTTATTTCTGTATATTCCTGTCTCAGGTGCAAAAAAAATAACAAGATTCTAGGCAATCTACACATAATTAAGCATCATGTTGGCTAAAATAATTAAAAAAGGTGCTACAGAAAAATACCTTAGGAATGTCTTTTTACCATTCTGTCTTGTATTACTTGTGTCAGCATTTCCAACAGAGTTTGGATTGAAGAGGCCTATACCAGAGTTAGAAGAGTTATTGTTTAGATCAGCGGATTGCTGAAACACCTCTATTGTCGCCTTTGCAATATTATCCAACAAGCTGTTCATTTCAGCCACAGACCCAGAACCCTACAGTAAAACATAAGTAAACTAGCACATTCATGGTATGCTTGCTCATGGACTACGTAAAAAATTAACACACTTTTTATTTTTTTTAATATATTTATTTTTTTTTGCATTAAATATTTAGATAAAGTCTGAAAACAAAATACTCACAGGCTCCTTCATGCACTGTTTTATCATGAGCTGCAGCTCCAGCCAAGACTGCCGGAGAGTCCACTGGTCCAAGTTCTAGGCAAGAATTAACATTACAAACACAACTGTCAACACTTCACAGGTCTGAAGAAAGAAAAAAATAAACCTCATCATTGAATGTGTTACATGGAAACGCCTCATCTCACAAGCAGATCATCACAATCACTGCTCCTCTGAACTCTAACGACATGCCAAAACATCAGACCTATTAAGCAATGTACACAGCCTCCCCTCCTCTGCAGCCAGCATCCTTACTCGATCCTTACTTTGAAAGTAATACTCATCCTTGCTTTAACCACACAACTTTTCCCAATAAAAAGCTTGTTCTCTGCAAAATCTGAGTTCAGTTAAATATGAATACAGAAAACGTAATTTGCCCTTTCATTAGTAATGACATTGATTCAGAGCACTGCCATCCAAGCTGACATGTCTGTAATGAGCACAAGGCCATCTAGACACAACTCATGTGAATGCAGAGATCAAATTGATTATTTTGCAAGACACTGATCACTATTTGTCCTGGTCCAGATACTGCCAACTTGATTCTTCACAGGTTTATTAGAAGAAAATCCACCTTGTAGTTTAAGAAATGAAGTGCCCCTAATGCAGCTGAATGTGAAGATCAGTTTATGAAGGCATGGGAGCCTTTTCCATGCAGCAGGAGTGTCTTGCACCACAGCTCTGCCACAGAGCCCTGCTGAAACAGAGAAATCTCCACCTAAGCAGCCCTAAAAGCAGCTCCCTTTCCAGCAGCTTCCCAGAGACTGCTGCACACCTCCTTCCTCCACAGACATGGAATCAGAAGCAGTGAGGCACAGGAAGGCACCCTACAGATGTTTACCCCACAGACTGGGCACCCTGAGCACCAACAATCTTTACAGAAGAATCTAAAGCTGGACTGCACTGGGAATTGTGAATCAGTGTCACTTGGTGGTGCTGCTGAATGACAAGTCAGAGCACTGCAGGCAGGTTTTCCACCCCTTCCCCCCTGTCTCACCTGGAGGATGCGTTTGATGTGCTGCCTCTGAGGGTTGTCACCCTCCATGCACTCTTTGATACCATGAGGATAACAGATAAGCTGAAGGAGTTTCTGTGCTTGCTTGTTTGAGAGAACGGGATCCAAAATCAGATCTTTGTCTGTGCACAGCCTCTCAGGTTCTTTTAAACAGTGCTCTCCAACCCATTCCTGCAGGACAACAGACCCCAAAGATAGTTTCAAGGCAACATCAACTTTTGGTAAGCTGAACAGAAAAGTATTTTTTTCCATATACAAAACTTGAAGTTAACTATGGCTCATGTGACATCAGAAATGTCTTCTGTCATTCAGCATGAATTGAAAGGCTAAGACTTTTTTCCACAATTCATTCAGTACTATACTTTGAAAGCAACTTTGCAAGAAAACAAATGCTACTGCAAAAGCACTTCAGACAGCTGATGGAGAGCTCCAACTGTCTCCTCAAAGTGCTTGGGATTCAGGTAGAAAAAAACACCTTGATGGAGTGCAGGGAGATGCTAACAACTAACTAAAGCAATAACACCCCCCTAGTAACATGTTCCTTGGGGTAGATTGTCCAAATCAGGAAATAAAGACAAATACTGAAATAATTCAAAATTGATTTTGGACCAAAATATAGTTTTTGAAGTAAAACAACATTGCTTCTGCACTTGAAGACAGCAGAGAGCTTCTGGAGATTACCTGCTGGCAGATGGTTCTCAGCACGTAGCGAGCATACTCGCTCAGGCTCGCCGTTTCGACCGGGACGGTCTTTCCACACGATTTCAGGGACTGAGAGGAACCCCAGACCTCATCCTCAGGGACTTCATCTAACAAGCCTCTCCCATGGAAGCCTTCACTCTTCAGGGAGCTGACGTTGCTGCCGATCTCGGCGTCGCCTGTGGGGTGGAAGAGTAGGGTGAGCATCTTGCCCAGCCCCAGGGCGCTTACCCACCGGGGACATCCTCAGAGGCAAGGCAGGTAAAGCAGGAGAGGCAGCTGTGCTCGAAAGGGCAGCACTGACTGAAAATCACTGTCCACTTGCCTCGCTTTGCAAAGCACCTTTTCAGGGGGTATTTCAGGAGCAAACAGAAACAAAGCCACCGTGTGGTTTTAGGTCTGTGCGCATAAGGAGTCGCTTGGCCGGAGCAGAGTGGGGTTACTCAGTCTTCTCAGATGCCCCTTTTCCAAGTCTTCTCCCTTACTTTGATTTATTAACACTCCCAAGAGACCAGTTTTGACCCGTGGCCCCTCAGCCCACCTTACTACGAACATCTTGACGAGACAGACTGATCTTCCTGGGAATGGAAGAGGGCAGAGCATGCGGCGGGAGCCTGGCAAACCCTGCTGAGCCCCTCCTGCTGCAGGGCACGGCACAGCTCTACAACCACCAGATACCTGGAACCAACAGGGGTGACCAGAGAAGCAAGGAATGCAATGCAAAAAAAAACAAAACAAAAAAGGAGGAAATCAGCCCCATAGCAGTTCATGTTTTACATGTTTACTGGCCTGAAAGCTCAGACGAGGAACAAGCTGCAAGTGCAGCGTGTGGCAAGGGAAAATGGCCACAAGTGCTGCACTGAGGAACAGCCCAGAGCCTGCGAGGCCATCCAGGAGCTCCACAAATCTCATCTGCTTAAAGCCTCATCAGCCAGGAATGACTCAGAGAAAAATCCTGTCCTTGACCCATGAGGAATCACTGCCCACGTGCTACAGGAACACAAGCAGCATCCACAATTTTCTCCTGTCACCAGGGTTTTCCTTTTCCAGGAGCAGTGAACTAACATGATCTGTTTTTTTACCAAAACACTACAACAAAAACATTACTTCTGCAGAATCTTACCAAGCATCAAAATTGCTTTTAGGACTGCAAACACAGCTCCCACTTCTATACTGTTGTGAGCAGCAGCCAAGAGGTGACGATCGCAAGAAGAACGAATTCCAGGAAATAATTTCCCTATGGAAAGAAGAGTAAATCTTGTAGAAAATGGTTTCTATTTGCCAACTAAAATTTCTTTTGTACAAAATCCTTCTCATCTAGAACAGCTATAGAAGTACAATAACTGAATGAAGAACTGAATACTCTGAAATTGAAACAGGAGACCAGCAGGTAAGTCATTAAAATCCACTGGGATACAGGGTGATGAGGGCAAAAGAGAGGGCAAAAGCAATCAAGTGCTTTTTCTGTTCTGAAGAAGATAGACTGAAAGGGAGGAAGGATGATTCTGCCACCTGACAAGTCTGTGATGTGGTCAGGTTTTGTTTGATTTGCATTACTTCCTGGTGCTCAGGCTACCCGACCTTAGATTCTTCCTATCCATTCAAATCTACTTTTATTTCTAGGGAAGCCTGGGACCTGGCAACCCAGATGGTATTCTTCATAGCTCTTACTTATTTTACACAAATATGCAACAAAAGGTCATTTGTTTCTGGTCAAAAAATAAGGTAATATTACTTTTAGATGGAGGAATTTGATACCACTCAAGAGCTGAAACTTGTTTTTGATTTCATATCTCATTTTCCCAACAGAAATAGTCTTGATATAAACAGTGCAGCAAATTTGATAAGTCAAAACATAGGTTATTTTGCAAACTTGTTTCCTTTTAATTGTTAGGTGCTTTTTCCTTGCCCTTTTCCTTCCGCTTTTGGTCTATGGCAAACACACAAGTCAGACCACAGAATGCTCAAACTTAAGAGGAAAAAGAACCACATTCACGTTCTGAGAACCAGATGAATACTTATTTCTCCAAGATGAAATATTAATATGGCTGAGTTTGGTATTTTATATATATATATATATTATGCCACACCTGGGCAGCCAAGTGTTGCCAACAAGTAAGTTTCAGCAAGCTTCCATAGTTTAACATGCACATAAAACATTTCCCAAACAAGTAAGAATCAATTTACCAACTTTTCACTAGCACAACACCGGTGAGTTCAAACAAGCTGTCAGTCCCCTTGCACTATGGATATTTTCACACATGAAATCTGAAGCCATCACCTGGATTATCCTGCTGAAACGGAAGGGCCATGCAGCAGGAGCTTACCTGCTCCCTGGGGAAAGAGGCAGACCTGGGGTGTCCTGAAGAGGTGCAGGAGGAGCCGACACGTCATCCTTGCCCCAGGCTCTGCGTCCGGATCTCCGCAGGCTACGGAAGATGGGATCTGCACATAAGGCATCTGCCCAGGACCTCCAGAGTCCCAGTGGCAGGCCTGGAAATATTCTTCCTCACAACCCCATTTTAAATGGGAATACAATAAACTCAGCATCAGGAATCATCACTTATGGCCTTGGGTCATTAAAAAACAGGAAAGACTAGTATGATTTTTGGTAAGCAAGACACCTAACAAATGGCAGAAAAGAATACATGGTTAAAATGTTTTTCTGACAGTCAAAGCAGAAATAAGAAACACAAATCCAAGCAGAAAGTGAAAAGGAATGTGTGAGGAGGACCATGGCTACAGCCACAGCACTCCCAGGCTGGAGGCAAAGACAAGGTCAGAGAGAAAATGTCACCATCAGGCAGATCAAGGCCAGAGGGAAACGTGCAACCTGAGTATATCTGGCAGACATTTGAGCATGTAGTGAGGGCAGAAAGAGTTGTGAGCAGTAGGTGAGGCTGTGTGACACAAGTGGACAGTGTGCTGCCAGCAACCCTGGCACCCCATGTCCAAGGGGGCTCTCTGCTCTAACTTGGTGCCACTCCCCTTGGGAGCCGCAGGGGACCCGTGCGCCGTGGTGCATGGTGCACAGTCCATGCAAGAGCCCAGCTCAGAACACTGCTTATTCCCTCCAGGGGGGCTGCTGAGGGACTAATCAATCTGTTTCTCTCCCAGTCTGTCCTTACCAGCTGCCAGCAGCGAGGGCAGTGCCACGTGCTGAACCACATCTTCCAGAGAGAAGCACTGCCGGGCGATCAGGATAGCGATGAAGGTGGCCAGGGAATCGTGGAACGACAGGTCACTCACCTGGGAGGGGAAACACTGCAAGGCTCCACGTAAAAGAGCACACACCACTGACACAACCACCAAGGAATCAGTTATAAGAATAAACAGCAAAATTTTTACACTTCAGCAATTGTCTACAGATTGCAAAACACTTCCCAAACATTTTATGGCAAACGCTGACAGGTCTTAATTTTAACAAATCCCTGTTTTCAGATACCACAAATTCTGAAATAAAAAACCCATTTGTCTTATAAAAATCTGAAAAAAACTTAAGATTCTATAAAAACTAACATCAATACTCATTCCTTAGCTTCAGGACAGGGACGTGTCCCCAGACAGCTTCAATCTGTTGCTAAAGGGCTATGTAATCCAACTACAGATAAACACATTGAAACAGATACTGGATAATGACACCATAATCCTGCTGATTTTAACAGGACTATGGTAACTTACACCAGGCAAGGAACAGCAAAAGTGTGATCCTCTTTTACAACCTAAGAGCCACCACCAAAATAGGATCTTTAAAATATAGTTATTTGCACATCCATCAGCATTTTAGAAAATTTAGTATTTTAGTACCATGGTACTTTACAAAGAGCACAGAAGAGCTCATGTCATAGAAATGTACAGACAGAAGACCCTAAGCACTGCCCAAATTCTACACTAGCCCTGAAATTGTGGAGAATAAAAAATCAACCAGGAATCTCATTTGAAAAAGCCTTGAAAACTCAAGTGAAATGACAGAGGACTGAAGTAGTGCTCTGCATTTTGTCCTGAATGCAAACACTCCTGGTGTGTTAGCAGGGCTAACGGGCGCTCTGGAAGATGCTGAACTTACATCCACACTGCAGAGCAGGTCGTTGAAGCCCCAGACGTGGTTTGAGGAGCAGCAGAGAGCTTTCAGGACCCCCAGCCACTCGGAGCTGAGCACGGTGCAGCACGCAGTCAGCTCTGCACAGAGGTTGGCCATGTCATTAATCCTGCAGGGGAAGAGACTGGAATAAAGGGAGGAATCTGCTGAATGATAAACAGCCAGGTCAAAGCAGGTGCTTGGCAGGAGGACTGGTGTTTCCCTACCCACAGTGGGGGTTTATGCCCCAGTGTGATAAAGCTGCTGTGCACATAACTTTGTGTGATTCGCTAGTGAACAACCCGAGCTTCTGGAGAAAAGATGTGCATGTGACTTGTGTCCTGTAAGTTGCACCCATCCCACCTCCAGCAGCACAGGGCCTGTGTTCTGTGCACACCCTACTCCAGACACCCCCTGCTCCTGCCAGCTGCCCAGGATGAGGGATGGAGCAGCCAAGTCCTGATGCCAGAGGCCACCAGGAGACCACACTCCCTGCTCTACAGGGATGCACACCAGTGGGAGCAGCAGCTCCAGCCCCCCTCGTGCAAAACATCAGGTGAAAGCCTCTCCCAGCCCACCAGTGACACCTCCTGCCCCATGCCAGGCCAGCACTACTGCGCAGGAGGGAGGAGAGCCACAGGAGCGACTGGGATTCATGGATTTTACTCCAGAGATGGCACAGTGTGTAACGTGTGATTCGGTGCATGATTCAGAGTTATGTAACCTCCTGAAAAACAGAGCACAGTTGACTCATCCCAGTGCAAGTTATTTTTTTCCCCGTTCCATGGTGAAACTCGTTTGGCCACATTTAGATGTTCCCCTTTGTTGGTCTTACAAAACTGCTTCCTCCCAGCTGCTCTGCTCTGCCAAGGATGCCCCACATTTCACAGAATCACAGGGTGCTTTGGGTGGGAAGGGACCTTTCAAGGTCACCTGGTCCAACCTCTCTGCTGTAGGGAGCAGGGACATCTGCAGCTAGAACAGGGGCCCAGAGCTCCAGCCAACCTCACCTGGGATGATGCCAGGGATGAGGCAGCCACCACCTCTCTGGGCAGCCTCTCCAGTCTAATCTACCTCTTTTAGTTTAAATCCATCACCCCTTGATCTGTCCCAACAGACCTTGATCAAAGTGTGTCCCCATCTTTCTGACAGACCCCCCTGAAGTCCTGAAAGGCCATCAGAAAATCTCCCCAGAGCCTTCTCTCCAGGCTATATTACCTATGAAGATGAAATCCATAATAAATAGACACATTTAATTAATGAAACACTGATTGCATCAGCAAGAAATGACCTAATGCAGAACCTTCCCTCATTTATAGGCTTCTGATGAGCCAAGATTGTGCTGAGCTGTTCCGTGTGAACCAGCACAACTGCTGATATCAAAAAGCTTATGGATCATCTTCCCACCAGCCAGGGCTTTCTGCTGCTGCTCGACTGTGCAGAACCAGTGAACGAAATCAACCAGAGGAAACTCAATAAACTCTCAGCAACCAGCGAGAGTAACGAACGAAAACAATTGCAAAGGAAAAAGACACAAAGCAAAGAGGTGAAAGAAAGCTCACAGAGGCTATGTACAGCCTCACCCATCCCAGCCTCACCTCCCTGCATCCTGGTGGCCCATGCACACGTTCATCAGCGCGTTGCAGACGAAGCTGTAGCGGTTGGCGGCGTTGTCGCTCAGGATCTTGCCCAGCATGGAGTAGTTGATGCTGTGAGCAGAAGGATTCTCAATAAAATCCAGCATGAACTCTGGGTCCCACAGCAGGTTGGAATTGGAAGGCTGGACGTTGCTGTATATTGTCTGCTTCACCTTGGAACAGGCGCTACTGAGGAGCAGAAACAAGAGAGTTGCCAAGCAGAAGTATTTTGTGCTTTGCAGCAGTATCACTTGGGACAGAAAATCACAGTTTGGTTACTACTCTGTACACGTTTTCAAACTCATTTTTCATAAGGAGCATCTACCAGAAAATATGGCAAATATACCAATTTCATTCAATGCTTCCTGCAAATGAAGCCCCCAGTTTGCAAATCACTCCCAGTTTCCACGGCTGGAGTTTGTGCAGCTGGGTCCTTCACTGCTCTCATCTGTTGTGACACAGCAAAGGGTGGTGGTGGAAGGAGGAATTAATTAAGGAAAAATGAGAAAACTGATCTAAATTAAGAACTCCACATTTGGTAATAACGTGATGGAACGGACAACTTTTTAAAGGCTTAAATTGGTAATCAGAGAAAAGATTAAACTTAAAGGTCAGTTTTGACATTAATAATGACAACAAAAGGTCATAAACTGTGCCAGGCTAAGGGCACCTACGTGTTAACTGGCTTTCTTCAGGGGAAAACCAAGGTGTTAGTGAAGAATGCAGATTTCACAGACAAAATGTTCTAAGGAGCGCTTGTCTCCATCACTGACCACAGCTGGAAACAACATCTGCATGGCCAGATGTTGCTCATTATTCCAGCTGGGAAGACTTCCTCAATCCTGAGAAAAAATCTTTAATGAAGAGGGGAAGAAGGGGATGCTCTGGAGGCAGGGCCCTGGGACACCCTGTCACCCTGCTCCCCACAGGGATGCTCTGGCAGGAGGAAGGGGCCAGCAGTGGGATAACTCATCTACAGCAAGGGCAATGCCAGATGTTAACCCTTTGCTCTCCCAGCCAGCAAGGATCCCAGACTCCAGGCACTATTTGAACAGCCACCCTGGGCACACACTCAGCCCCTCACAGCACTGACCTACACGAACATCCCCACGGGACACAGCGAGGTCCAGAACCCTCACTCTGTGAGCAAAGCAGCCTCCCAAGCTGGGCTTGCACAAGAAGCAGTGCTGGGGGAGTGGTCAGGAGAAAACATTCAAAAAAAGTGAACGAATGATTTAAAAAAAAAAAAAAAAAGGAAGGAGGAAGTGTAGTGAATACAGTTAAATACAGTCAATGTACCAAACCCTAGGACTCAGTGTGCTCCACAAAACCTGGAGGAGAGAGGGACCACCAGGGGTATCAGCAGCATTTCTGGAAGCACTGCAGATACTGAAGGTAAGTGTTGAATTTGGCCAGTTCTGAGCTGCTCTTTAGTGTCACTTAGAGACATTGCTGGACTTGTAGCATGCTAAGAGGAACCTAAGAAAGTTGCTGTGTACAGACAACTGGTTTTGTTTCAATTGTAGTAAGGAAACCAAGAAGAAGTTGAGTGCAGTTTTGCCACATACACAGCTGTTAAATTGTAAGCTTTGTTACTAGCTTTCAGAGAACTGCTAACTTCACTAGACTAAAAAATCAAGTGTTATCTATTACATATTAAATACATGTTTTAATCCTCTAAGTATCTACATATTATTAGATGACATTTTGATTTTCTATTGTAGATTAGTATTACTAAAAAATGTTATTTTATGTTATTACTGAACTTTGGGGTTTAAGTGGAAAAAGGAACGTACAAGTAAGATTTGTGTAGTTCTGTATTTCGTGTTTCTTTTTCAGAGTGTTTCTCATATTAAATGCTGTTGTTCCCACATCTTCATAAAGCTATTAAAATATTAATATTATTACTGGGAACTCTTTTCCTGCTCCCTAAAAAATGGAAACCACAGCTCTGAACTATGCAAACCAAAACCAGATAGATAAACCAAAAGGGGAAATAGTAACTGAAGTGGTTCATTTGAGCACAAAACTTCACAAGCTCAGACACTTTGGTGCCTCTCCCCTCATCACAGGGACGTTAGAGCTGCTCCAGCTGGGATTCTGGGATGCTCCCACCCCACGCCGTGCTACAGCTGACCTGCTGACGTGCTACAGGCGCCGGAGTGCTCGCATCACAGCCTGCAAGAGGGAAGGTGTGCGGGGAGAGGGACGGCGCGACCTTGTTGCGCGCCCAAGCGAGCACCCAAGCGAGCCACGGTGAGGGGAGCTCAGCCCAAGCTCACCCAGTCCACCTGCGCCAGTCCGCCGGGCACCCTGTGGCCACCCACCTGAAGAGGTCTCCAAACTTACTCCTCAGGTGGCTGCAGGACACGTAGAGATCATAGAGGTAAGCTAAGATGCACCTTTCAGGGGAGGAACACTCGGAGGGATTCACGACGTGCTTTACCACCCCACACAACCTGCAAAGACAAATCTGTTCTGAGCTCGTCTCATCACACCTTAGAAATCACAGCCTGGTTTGGGTGGGAAGAAACCTTTCTAAGTCACCTGGTCCAAACCCCCTGCTGCAGGGAACAGGGACATCTGTAACTAGAGCAGGGTGCTCAGAGCAAAAAAGAGCTGGAAAAGTCAAGAGCAAGGAATCCAGCATGGTAGGGGTTGGAAGGGCCCTCTGGAGATCACCTGGTGCCACCCCCCTGCTCCAGCAGGGTCACCCAGAGCAGGGCCCAGCAGTGCAGTATCCAGGGGGGTTTGGAATCTCTCCAGAGAAGGAGACTCCACAACCTCTCTGTGACACCCTCACAGCAGAGAATTTTCTCCTCATGCTCAGCTGGAACCTCCTGGGTTCCAGTTGGTGCCCTTTGCCCCAAGATACCCATCTCCCTGCTCGTGTGCAGGTCCCAGCAGAGCTGGGAGCAGGCTGCAGAGCTGTGCCATCCTCTCCACTCCCCTGAGCTCCAGCAGAGCCAGATCTGACCTTGCTACCTACACCTAAATGCAGGTTTTTCTTTTCCCTGAGAGAGAACACCAAACAAAACCAACCCTTCAAAGACTTGTGCGGTCTGCTCCGCGTTGAGGATGAGGCAGGCGTGGTAGCGCCGCAGGACGGCCACGATGCAGACACACAGCCCCGTGGTGTAGCTCCCTGCCAGGCTGGATGACTTCAGCAGCAGCTCTGCCTCCACCACGCTCAGCTCGTTCAGCAGCTGAACACGGGCACACGAAGAGCAGAGAACAGAAAAGAGCTTCTAAGTGAAATAGGTAGAATGGGTGCCAGAAGTCATCCACTAAGGAAAAAGTGTAGAGCAAACAAGGATGAAATTCTTTGCTCGTTAAAGAATAAGGGAAAGAGGGAGAAAAAAAAACGGTTCAAGTGAAAAAAAAAAAGGTATAGGGCATTTCTGGCACCCAGATGCTTTCCTGTGTAACAGGATGGCTCAGCCTGAAACACTGAAGCCCATCCTAAAATACCTGGTGCTAAAATAATCCAGAATTCTATGAATTCTGGAAGATTTAAAAATCAAATACACCTATTGTCTCTCCATCACTGCCACAGTCAGACAGAAGGGGAAGCACCTGGTGCTCTGTTTCAGAGGTCGATAAAACTGCACAGCAGCAACTCAGGAGAATTTGCAGTCCAGCTCTTGATTTCTTTCTCCTGCTTTTACAGAAAATGTAGAAGCTTTATCCTGACCTAACACCCTACTCCCACAAATCCCCCTCTGCTCACCTGTATTGCAAAGTCTATGAGTCCGTTGATATTCAGAGCTGGTTCCATGAGATCAAAGATGAGCTGTATATGGTGAGCCAGGGGAAGATGATACGATGTTCCTGAGGCAAAACTCGTTATCTGTTCGAGGACGTTGCTGGAGATCTGTCAAAATCAATGTTCAACAGTCTGAGGGCTCCTCAGACACACCAGTGCTCCCCAGATCCTGGTTTGTAGGTGGTAATAGCAAGTGACAGATAAAAGCACTAACAAATCACACAGCAGTGTGCCTGTCACTCTCCTACCCTGCCAGGCACTCGTAAAGCTATTTCCTTTTCAGAACTGAGAGCACAGAAAATGCTGTTCTGCTGCTTCACATCTGAGAGTCACACTGTTCCTAACATCTACATACTGATTTTTATTCTGGATGGCATTTTACTTTAAAAAGAAGGCAAAATCATTTTTCTTTTCATCTCACTACACTGTGATTTTTTCAGAACACCACAGCAGCATTTCTCCTCTTGCACTGAAAATTCTTAATATATACAAAACACTTCCAAAAACCTAGATTTGCTTCCTGCTTGATACCTCCACAGCAGAACATAAAAGGCTATGATTTTATACAAGCAAAGTACCTGAGAGGTCACCTGATGTTGATCAAAATAGGAGAGCTGCTGTAGTTTTGTGAACACGGTCTCCAGTGTTGGAAATGTTTCTTGCTTGGTCTTCCTGGCTTTTTGCCCTTCATCCCCAACTAAACAGATAAAAAAAAAAACTTGTGTCATTTTATATTTAATGGAGCCCTAGTAGTTTTGCATTGTGACTGATGTAAAAGATGATAAAAGCCTTAATAAGCTTTACTAGCAACTACTTAAACCCCTCCTCACCTCAATCTTTGTTACACTGCCATGTGACAACAGCAAAGCTACTTTGAGATTGTTCCAACACAAAAAGGTGACACCCCAGAAAAACTGATACCCAGGGCAAGGAGGGCAAGGACTATGTGTGTGTCCTCAGCCAGCACCTCACGTTCCAGGCTTTAGCCTAACCCAGGACTCCATAACCAAGTGGTTGCAATGGAGAATGGGGGTTTCTAAGCCCAGTGGCATCCTGGAGCACCCTAAGGCAGCCCAGCTCACACCAGTGCTGCAGGGCACGGGGCAGCACCTCACCACTGGCTGTGAAGGGGATGAAAGCCAGAGTACAGGCTGAGCACACACAGCCCAGCCCAGCTGCTGGGCACCTGGCAGCCCCCGTGGCCTTTGCACCTACCGCCCATTTCAGTGGTGCTCTTCTTGTTCAGGATCTTGAGGATGTCTTTGGTGATCTTCTTCAGCTGGTGCCTCGCTTCGTCACGCTCCTTCCCCACCCCGTAAAGCAGGATCATGCGCTGGTTACACTCGTGACTGGAAGATTCATCCTGCAAACACCAGACACCAGTGAAGCCTCTTTCTTTTTTCCTGCCATCACCTGCACAAGCCCGACCTGAGCTGCCCAGACTGCAGCAAACAACCACCAACACCTCATCACACTGCAGCAAACAACCACCAACACCAACACCTCATCACACTGCAGCAAACAACCACCAACACCAACACCTCATCACACTGCAGCAAACAACCACCAACAGAGGTCCCCTGGGTTGATACCCAGCAGCAAATCAGTAAATAGAAGACAGATGTCTGGAAACTGCAACATTTCTCTTACTATCTACATGTCAATAGCAAAAGTGACTCCTGAAGTTCTATTTTGCACATCCCAAAGCAATTGAAATAGACACAGTTTGTTTCATCTGTAACTGCTTATATTTAGTCTTTTAATGAAATGTGTCATATGATGCTGAGGCACTGAATAGAACCTTAAAGAGCACTGCTCTGCAGGTCTTAGAAGGTGTAAATATTTTGGTCAGTGATGTACTTACCTTCTCCAAACTAACCAATCACCACTTCTTTTAACTAAAAACGTTTTTAAAAAATAAGACCATGAATAAGAAAAAAGCCCTAAAGAATCACGAGGCCAAAAAGCAGCAGACAGGAGCACAACTCCACACTCAGAAAAGCTGCACAGTCTTACAAAATACATCCTCTCTTTTAAAAATAGTGACTCTTAGGAGACCAGGAGCAGGAAGTAAACTTCTAATTCTTTTCTTACATTGTATTTTTCTCCCTCTCCTAGAGGAAACAAAAGCAGAAGCACCGAGAGCATCACCTGGAAATTGCAGCAGTCTCTGTCTCAGCAACCAGCTGCAAGCCAGAGGGAGGTCTGAGCCTCGGAACTGGGATGTGCAGCTGCTCCTCCAGCCTCCCCCTGCTCCGAGGGGCTCCCAGAGGAACTCTCCTGCTGCTCCCATGGTGAGGAGATAGAGGACCCGCCACAGACCCTCCGTCAGCACCGGAGCCACTCACGTGTCCCTGGAGTCACCCACGTGCCCCACACTCCCCCAGCACCCAGAGGTAACCTTTGCTTGGAGTGGGGATTGGGGGTCTCTGGTTTCCCACACATAGGGAACACTCATTGCATCAGGACTGGTGAGCCACTGAGCCTGTTACGTGCTTCGCAGCAGAAGCCAATTTACTTCTATCTCACAGGTAGAAATAAAATTTCACAGCTCTGGAAGGGAGATGTGAGGGAGAGTTGGGGATGGGCTGCCAAAGCATCAGCTCCCCGAGTGCCTTATTTTACAGAAATACAGCCAGTTCTACAATTCCCTCACCACAGCTGACAGGTACTCCTGAAACACAACACTGACCGATTCAACACCCCTGCCTGGCTTCTCCAGGCAACCAGTTTGGATCAGACCTGGTCCAACCAAGGGGTTTGGGCTGAGAGGAGCAGTTTTCAGCCCAGAATCTGTTACCGGCCAGGCAAGTGTCACCACTCAGTGTTTGCAGGTTCCTGGGGTCTGGGCAGGGAGGGGAAGGCAGAGATCAGCTTCAGGGGAGACCAAAAGTGAGGCTGAAATAATGCCATAGGGAAAGACAGACAGACAGCTAAGCAGAACTTCCATAAAAAGGAGCATTTGATTCCTTTTACTTCAGCCTGGCACTGTTAAATCTGCAGCTGGGTGGCCAGGATGGAAGGTCACCTCAGCATTTCAGTCAGAGATCAAACCAAGACAAGGCAAACCTTACAAACACAGCTACAGCTGGTGCTCTCCTGTAGAAACCTGAATAATACACAACTTAGAGCAGCCAAAACCCCAAAGAAATAATCCCGATACAAAAATTAAAAGTAGACTAAAAAGGTTGAAGTCTTGTGACAGATATAACTAAGTATTTTATTTGTTTTTACAGGGAGGGGAGAAAAGACAGTGCAAATGAAATCCACAAGCAACTTCAGCTACTCCAGAAACAGCAGTAACTGCACCAGTGATAACAAAATCAGTCAGGTCATTTTTCCTTTGCTTTACACAGTCCTGTTCCTGGTGGGCATTATCATGAACAGCCTGGCAATGTGGGTCTTTTTCAAAATATCCAGTAAATCCCATTTCATCATCTTCCTCAAGAACACCGTCATTTCTGACTTCCTCATGATCCTGACTTTCCCGTTTAAAATCCTCAGCGATGCCAAGCTGGTGTCGTGGGTACTGAGAGGATTTGTGTGCCAGGTCACCCAGGTTGTATTTTACTTCACCATGTACATCAGCATTTTGTTCCTTGGCCTGATAACGATCGATCGCTACCAGAAAGCCACGTCCCCCTTCAGAACCTCGACGCCACGGAGCCTTCTAGGTGCCAAGATCCTGTCCATGGCCGTTTGGGTATCCATGTTTGTTCTTTCACTACCCAACATGATCCTGTCCAACAGGAAGAAAACACCCAAGAGCGTTAAGAAGTGTGCTCTCCTGAAGTCAGAGTTTGGCTTGGTGTGGCACGAGATCGTGAACTACATCTGCCAGCTCATCTTCTGGGTCAACCTGGCGGTCATCGTCGTGTGCTACGTACTGATAAGCAAGGAGCTGTACAAATCCTACAGAAGGACAAGGTGCACGGGAAAGGCAGCCAGGAAGACCGTGAACCTGAAGGTCTTCATCATAATCGCCGTGTTCTTCCTGTGCTTCGTGCCCTACCACTTTACCCGCATCCCCTACACGCTGAGCCAAACCAGAGGCGTCTTCGAGTGCTCCGCCCGCAACGCCCTGTTCTACTTGAAGGAGAGCACGCTGTGGCTCACGTCCCTCAATGCCTGCCTCGACCCCTTCATCTATTTTTTCCTCTGCAAGTCCTTTCGGAAGTCCCTGCTCGAGGTGCTGTGCCGGGCCGCGGCGCTCGGGGGGCGGAGGAGGGAGCAGAACGGGGGGGACGACTCGGACGAGACGCCGCTCTAGGGATGCTCCCCGTGCCCTGCTCGGACATGACCTTTGCTGAGGCAGCACGGATCCTGTGCAAGAACACCTGGAATTTCACTGACTTGGAAACGGCCCCTGGAATCAACCTCAGCAGCTGTAGAAACAGAGAATCTAGAAAGGCTGAGCCAAGCGAGCATCCCTGGGTCTCCCTCTCCATGCCCATCAGATGCACTGGGAAGAACTTGCAGGTGGTTACGGCTCAAACTGGAACAGAGGCAAAGGAACAGCCAAGATTCTGCAGAAACAGCTTAAGTTGGGCCAGAGTAAAGTCCACGGCAACAGAAAATCAGGGAAATGCAAATGAAATCAACAGTAAACATTATTTTTAACCAGAGGGAGTTGTGACCTTGCAGGCAGCTGTCTGACAAACAGAAATACAGGGGGATGTGTGTAGAGATGTTATTTATCTGGGCAGGTGTCTGGTAACAGAATAACATTTTGCTTGTCCCATCAAGATGCTTGCAATTCTTAACCCACTGACCAATAATTAATAGCTGTATGCCAGGGGAGATAACTTCATAACCAGGCTTATTTTGATGTAAACTAAATCTTCAAGTGCTTCACTTTACTATATGAATAAACAAAAATGTACCCTTTTGTAGAGAACAATCTATTCTATTAGAAAATATACAAACACACAATACTTAGGAAAAGAAAGACTCATGGCAAAATCTTTGCTGACTATTAAGTTGCAGCTTTTTTTCACCATAGAAAAAAACTCACCCCTTCCCCTTTTCCATTTGGAAAAGTAGAAAAAAAATCCCCACAGCCACCAAAAAAACCCATCAGGAAGTATTTTCAGGTACATAACATTTCCAGGTATCGTAACAACCACATGTGAAGAACATCCTAGTCTGCTGCAATAAACTGTGGTTCATTTCAAG
>VYZU01032821.1:0-19482 GCA_013401355.1 Ceyx cyanopectus | reverse complement strand
TTTCTCCCTGCCCAGCTCTCCAGCCTGTCCAGGTCTCTCTGGATGGCAGCACAGCCTGCTGCTGTGTCAGCCACTCCTCCCAGTTTGGTGTCATCAGCAAACTTGCTGAGGGTGCTCTCTACCCCCTCATCCAGGTCATTGATGAATATATTGAATAATACTGGACCCAGTACTGACCCTTGGGGGACTCCACTAGTCACAGGCCTCCAGCCAGAGGAGGATGCAATGATTTTCTTTTGGATTATGGGAACATTTTGGAGATGTATGATTATGCTACTCAGTCTTCAGAGTTTAAAATGGGAGGTTGGGACATCATACAAGTGATTATTTCTACTTAAACTGCATGCCTTGATGTATCTAGGTACACTTTAAAAAATGTAGATGAATCGGGCAAGGAAATAAATAGCCATATTCAGTGATATTAGGTGATTTGGTTTTCTATCTTGCTGACTTTTTTCATCAGAGCTTTCCAATTTGTACTCATCTACAAATTTATCTGCGTTCTGATTGAAGGCATACAGGGTGGATTTGAACCAATAAAATTCTCTCCCAAGTAACCCACTCAAGCCCATTGCTCTGTCTCCCAGAGTGCTTTTACTCTCTTTGCTTCTGATTTTTAAGACAACAAGGTAAAGAAGCATTAAGCTAGTGGAAGTCTGGATTTCATGCTCTTCCTGTTCTTTCTGAGGAAAGTGATTTTAAAGTTTGTGGAACAAACGTGGGTTTTCTTGTTCTGTGTTGCAAGTGTTAAACTGAGACTGCTGAGAAGAGAGTGAAGAAAATGTCTGTGGAAGCTTGATCTAAGAGTGCATGTCAATTTGCATGAGTAGAAGAAACTAGAAGAGATTTCAGACAGTTTGGGGTATTTTACAGCACCAGCTTCTGTTCCAGTCTTTCCCACTAGGAAGAGGATCTTCTCTAAGACAAGCAAATCATCCTTCTGCACACGTTTGCCCCCTCAATTTTTAATCTTTCTTCTCCAGTTATGTAAATAGTGTAAGAATAATATTAACTGTGTACCACTAGTAAGCTGATTCACTTGCTCTGAGTTGTCAGACACAAAAGCACTGCAGGGCTGGTTTGTAAATTGAGTTGGAGGTTGGTTGGGTTTTTTGTTGGGTTTTTTTGGTTGTTTTGGTTTTGTTTTTTTACATCTGTGTTATTCTGAGCTCTTATGTAAACACTTGGAATGCAATTTCTATATATATTTGGCTTGTTACGCAACTACCCTGTGCAGTGATGCCAAAGGGATTTAATTTTCTTATCAGTGGCTTTTAGAAGTGATCAAGCAGTCTTTCTGTGGAAAGCACAGTGAATGATAAAGTGAAAACCAACAAAAATGACGCAGAATAAGAGTGACAACAAATTTTAAAAGGGGGTGAAAATATAGAAATGCTCCCAAGTTTCAAAACTATAGTGGCTTTCAGACTTCATGGTTACTGCTTCAGTACTACCTGATGACAATTGTTCTTCATGGAATCTATTGGATGGTTCAGTGTGTCCATCTGTTTTACAACCCACACTTAATATGTTCTTTATGTGTTATTGATGAAGCGTGCTTATTTATGGCAGATGTTGGCTAGCAGGATAGCAGCAGAAGGCATTGCTGGGGATGTGCTTCATCAGATCGCTAGGTGAGTGCTTTTTAAAGTGATGATCAGCCCATCACGAGCAGTTGCGGGAATGTGCCAGAGCTGATCCACTGATGGGCCAACCATAGTGGTTTCCAGGTGCTTGCTGCAGGAGCAGCTCTCCAGCAATGGACTTGGTGCTGTCCTGAAAACCTCTTGGAAATCATGAGTCTACTTCACATAAAACTTACGGGTTTTTTTAAAACTGAAATGAATTTTTCAATTAATTAATTTATTATATGCTAAAAAGAAAACACTGAAGGAAAAATGGAGGCTGCAAAGTCAAATGCTGTGGCTGCTGAAGCTGTGGTAGTGCTATTCATGTCACTCTTTGTGGGTTTTTCTGACCATGTCACAGCAGTCTTGGTGAGACCACAGTTGAGTTCTGGTTCTCCTGGTCCCAGACAGGCTCCCCCAACAGCTGCTTGCTCTCTCCTTGTGTCCCAGAGTCATTTACTGATTGTTTACAGCTCCTGTGCAACAAACTGACCCCAAGTATAGCTATGCAGACTGTCCATAGGAGCTGGTTTAGACGTACTGGCCCAGTTTGACCCAGCATCCTAGCTGCCAGCTGGTCAACTCGGTAACACAGAATCACTGCAAAGAGCAAAGCTGCAGCTGAAGGGGTCTCAGCTCAACACTTCCACAGCTTCAGCCTGAGTGGGAAAGCAAAGGCTGGAGAGAGTGGAAATTTTAAAACAGAAAATGCAGAAGGAAATTCTTCAGGTTTAATATTTTCTCCAAGGATATTTCTTAAAGGATGTTTTTTAAACACAACTGCTTTGGTGAGGTACAGAAGCAAGTCTGGAGTGGTGTTGGATTGTTGTTGTTGAACCCTTCCATTACCTGAAGCTTTGAGGAGTTATTTCAGTGGAAGCAGACAGTAGAGCTGCTGGGAGCTGCAGCTTGTCTGCTGCTGGGCCCTTTTTGTGGGACATGATGTGCTTTCCAGGAGTGGGTGTCTGTCAAGGTTTAGGGTCAGGGCAGGAAAATGAGTGCCCAGTGGATTAATTACAGAAGGGACTCTAGGTGGCATCCCTCAGTCACCCAAAGCCTTGGCTGCTCACATGTTGGCAGTTCCTGCTGAAGGAGCAGCAGATGTAGCATCAACCTTTGAAACAATGGTTGTGTATAACATCTAAAACTTTTTAGCACTTTAGTGCATTTTGTCTGTAATGAACTTGGCAATGCTGATGAAAGAGTTTTGTAGCACAACTTTTGTTGTTGTGTTTATTTTTACCTGTGTTCCTCCTGAACAAAAGTGCTGTGGCTTCATGAGCACATGAAGCTGATGGTTACTGAGCTGCTCCTTGTACTGGCAAGGGCCCGGGATCTCTCCTGAGGGGCTCTGGAATGAGGGCTGAGGTATTAGTTTGAGGTGCTGAGGGATTATTTCAGATGAGGTAGAGAGCAAGGAGTCACTTCCACCAGGAGCTAACTTCAGACACTGGCTCAACCTAATTTAACATCCCTAGCTGGATTTGCATAGCTTTTGAAGCTGAAAGTCCAACACAATGTCTGCTTAATCCTCCTTGAGTTAAAGCAAACACATATTAAGTGGATTTTAGAAATAAACGTCTGTAGTTTTACACATTTCTCGTGTCAAAGAGCTGTTGAAGTCAAAGGTTAAACTGTGGCAAACCCTTCTTTTTTTTTCCACTCTGAAAAGGAGGACAGAGCTGCATCACTCATCCTCTGGAACTGTTCTGGCCTTTTAGTTTGTGACTTTTAGTTTGTTGTTTAGTGTCTTGTAAGAGCAATAGATCTGAATGCAAAAGCTTTTTGGAATTAATCATGAAGATTATCTGACAGCTGTTTCATCTTTGGGCAGCTTTGCATCACTGTTCAGAATAATACCATAATACCACATCATCCAATTACACATTATTTTTTTCCCCCCCCTCTTTTCATTAGGAATGTGCCTTATCTAAATGCCTTCATATAAAGCTGGGGAGGGTTGGTTTGTAGCTGTGCAGAAAGAAACTAGCTGCTTTTCTGGTTTGCATAATGTTCTTGGAGTCCCATTATAATCTTTGCAAGCTCGGACATTTAAGTTACCATAGGCTGTGGGTAGGAAATATATTTGTTTGTTCCTTATAATAGCCGTTCTGAATGTAGAAAATGGTGAGCTCAATTTAAAGGGGAACAAAACTGTTTCTTTTTACCTTCATTACTAATATAAACTTCTGTAGTTGAAGAAGAAATACATTACCCTTTCACCACTTCAAACATACTGCTCTTTCTGTGTTTTGCCCTGTTTCAGTAATACAAATAGATATATTAATTTAATTTGTATTAAATTTTTCATGCATGTAATAAAATCCCGTTTCTTTATTAATCCAGCAATCTAAGCAAACACAATATAGGAGCATTGCAGAAGAACACTTAATCCCCCTTTTGTTTCTCTCCAATGCATTTTTGACTCATTTGAGTGTGAAATGAGAGCATTTCTGTACAAACAAGGTGAGGTTTTACTTTTTTGCATTTATTACCCAATTTAAGTTAATAATATAGTGCTAAAACACATTGAGGTTCTGGTGTGTCTCTGTCTTGACGTTTTCAGACTGGAGGGAAACTCACTTCATCAAAGCCCCAGAGAATTATTAGCTTTTTTAGTCTGGGACCGTGTGTGCCAGTCTGAGTATTTTTACAAAAGACAAATGGATTATGGAAGTGATGTGACATCTCTTCCTCTGCAAACCCCCCCCCCCCGAGTGCTGCCGGACTTCCCACAGGCAATACTCACTTCCCAGGGCTCAGTGTCTCTTGTGTGCTGTTAAATTGCATCAGGCTAAAATTTGGCAAAGGAGTTGTCAGAGCAGTGTAAATCCTGACCTTTTTCAAATGGGCTGTTGCTCTGCATATCTGCTAGTGGTGCCTGTGCCCATCAGTATGGGTGGCTTTGCTCATCAGCAGTCTCTCAGTGAGGGGAGATGTCTGTATTATATGGGGGGTGAAGCAGTGGAACGCTGCTTTCTGCGGACAGAGATCAGCCTTTTTGTGTTGTAGGAATGGTCTTTTCACACTCAGAACATCTCAGGATGTCTCTGTCTCTTGTCATGCTCCAGCAGCTCCAGCAACTCCAGCCACTGACCCCAACAGCAGGGTTTTGGAGCGCAGGTTTTTGCCCTTGGCATAGTGAGTGGCTACTCTAACAGCTAACTCGTCTGAGGCTTTTGGTTCGTGACACAGTGTTATTCCAGGCTACTGTGGCTTGAGGTGACAAGGCTCAGCATTTGCTGCTTTATGTCTGAAATTATTTTCCTAGCAAGTTTTCAGGCTTAATCACTCCTGCCATGCCTGAGAGTGGTAAAGGTTTGAAGGGCGCTGACTCCAGACACGCACGCGTAGCTTTGCCCACAGGCAGCGTGTTGCAGCTCAGCTCATGGGGTGCCTGGTCTTGTGTCACAAACACTCTGTCCCTGTGCAGATGTAGCTCAGCTGCTGCTGACCAGCTCTGCCATCACCGCCTTGCAGGTAGGCAGGGTGGTACATGTGCCAGGGGACAGTGCTGGTCCAAGGTCCATGCTCTAAAATGTGAATGTTCCTGCAAAACACCTCAGAAAGAATACATTTTGGATCAAAGATGAGAAGCTCAGCTTGGATCTGTGTGGGTGGGCCAGCAACCTTCATGGGGTAGTGGCCACAAAAGGCTCACAACATTTCTGCAGATGAGACAATGAGTGGGATTATATAGGAAATATTCAATATGTGTTTCATTAACCCAGAATTGTCTGAAATTTTCCTTTTTAATTTTTTTCTATTATAATACCAAACCTTAACCGTTCTTAACTTTTTTCAGCTCACATGGAACTGTCTTCTGTAACTGAGTATTCTTTAATTATCCTTTTAGATTAAGCACTTTGAAAGGAGAAGTGTAATTCCTTTCTTGCCTGTGTAATACAGATAAGTCTCTTTCTGAGCATAAAGAAGTATAAATTTAATCATATCCTTTCCATCTGAACTTCCATTTATTGACTGGTGTATGCACAGACTGGACAGCGCTCATGTATCTGCGTGTGCACAAATTCCCATTTATTTTAATATTCACATTTTAGATGGATTAAACAATTCCTTTAAGATTACTTTTAGTGTCATCTTAAAAATAATGTAAAACCTAAATCCTATTTCTGATGAAACAAGAGTTAACACAGCTTTTCCCATTAACCCCTTCCCTCATCCAAACTACTTGTGCTATTTTTCTCTGGGGTGTGAGAATATGGCTATTGGAAATTGGCAGATTTTAAATGGTGATACAACCTGCCATTGTATATTGAGCCATTTCCACCTATTGTCACATTACATATGAACAAGTGTGGGTTATGAAAGGGTTTTTGGCTGCTGCAGGGAAAGGAAAAGGTGCAGATGGCAAAGAGAAATACACTTGAAGATCCATAGCTGTTTAAAGGGATGCTGCAGAAGGTTTAGCTTGTGGCACCGTCATGTCAGGAGGCACTTTGTAATTGTTGACTTATTTGCTGAGAGTCAGTAACAAATTTTCATCTTGATACATGGTGCCTGCTGGTATGGTTATTTAAATGCATGCAGATGTGCTTTTGAAACCCAGGACCTGTGCTGTCTGAGCTCTGAAGCACACAAAGTGATGTGCCATTTCTTCCAAAATATTGTAATGTGCAGAGCGGTGAAATCCACTTTCAGCACACGTGATCCCAACATTACCTCTATAAACTGGGCTGTGATCCTTGTGCATGCACCTTGTTCCGCATTGTTGAAATGCACTGGCTGCAGCCTGTGCAATAGCTGGCCAAGAGTGAGCTACGTGGCACAAGAATTCCTCTGCCCAAGACTTTGTCCCCACAGCATCTGGTGCCAGGTGCTGGTATCAGGCTTGGCACTGCTGGACATCCTCCCAAGGCTCTGCTTTGAGTCTCTTGCCTGCCCACAGTTTCCCTTCTGCAGCTCTGTGTGTGTCTCCCACAGCCTTCCATAACTATGCTGCAGCTTATTTGATTCTGTGAAGACTTCCCCCCTGAAGGCATCTGTTGGCCCTGAAATTATTTATGATGAGTGAGCTTGATTTGGGAGAATCATGGTGGAAGCAGCAGAGAAATGAAGAAGCTGACATAAACTGGCCCAGCTGATAAACTACCCAGTGAAGTGTCTGTGGTCACTTAAGGAGCTATTGATCTGTGATGTCCCCAAAGCTTGCTGTTGTCTGAGAAATGTGGGAGAGAGGCAAAGAGATTGCCAGGTGCTATGTGCCTCACTTCTCATTCACCTGGAGAGCACCTCTGCTGGGGGGTAGCCAGGCAGTGCCAGCAAAAGGGTTTTCTCCAGTCTGACCTGAAATGGTCTCTCCAAACTCTAGGTGATGCTATGGAACATGTTTCTCTCTTCCTGGAGAAATGAAATCTATTCTTGTTGAAGAAATGTGTGCTGAATTGCTGATCTTGGTATATGGGAGCTGACAGAAAAGTTTGCAATGACAAAGCTGCCTCTAATAAAAGCAAAGCAAAACAGAACGAGAGCTTGGCAGGATCCAGCTCCCTCCTCTTGGTCCCTGTGTTTCTGCTTTGGCACACAGGCAGATTGCATTTGACGGAGAAGCAGCTCAGGAAAGCAGAGGGCAGCCTTCCAAGTACATGTGCTTTTCATACTCAGGGGATGATCATGTTTAGGATAATTCATCATTTTCTCCAAACAGCTGAAAACCTCAGGTGTGGCTCTCCCTCTCTTTGCTGAAGCAGCACCTGGAGTCTGCGGGGAACTGCTCTGGAAGTGCCAAAAGATTAAATTGTGATAATCCTGTTAATTCTGGGCAGCCAGCAGGGCTGGAGGCAGGTCTCCTCCTCTATCTGCAGGGCTATCTGCAGTTTGTGCTGAAGGAAGCCACTGCAGAAGATTACAGCTCTTGATTTTAAAGTTTCAGACAGTGAACAGTCTGTCTTTAAGCTGCTTAGCAGGATTTGATGTTTTGGGTTTGGTTTTTTTTTTTTCTTCCTTTTCAGCATTTGAAGTTTTGAAGAATGTGATGCAGATGGGAGGGGAAGGGCTCTGCTGACACTGCCTCAAAACTTCCCTTCCAGTGGTCCAGAGAGGGAGCCTCAGGACTGCATGCACCTCATGGGAAGGGGGCAGAAATGGAGCTGTATCTATGACATATTTCAAGGTGTCTTCTCAGGCTCATATAAATTGTGTAGATCTCAGACTCTCTCTCAAAACAGAACATCTAAATTCACAGCACTCAGTGTAATTTAAACTTGAAATTTGAAGAGCATCCATAATCGTACCTAATTTTAGATATTAAACTTGCTCGTACCTGCTTTTCATAATCAGTGGTGCTTACTGGGTGCTCTCACTTCTGTTGACTAGAGAACAAGCCTCAGGGTACTCTGTTCCTAACACCCTTCTGAAAGCAGAAGGCATGAGCCTAGGCAGAAAAAGGAGAGATGTGTATTTCAAGCTTTTAAAAAAAATTGTTAGCTCCCTGAATTTGATGAATGTAGACTAGTTTTTCTTTTTCCTTTAATTTTTCCAAGCAATGGTTGTGTATTTTTACTCACTGGTTCCCTCATTTTGCTTCAATTTTGTGAGATGATTCATGTCAAAAAACTTATAAAAACTGGCAGTAAACAACCTACTGCTCATCAGAGCAATTCAGTAACTTCTCCTGGGAATAAATTTAAGATTGTTTATATTTCAGCCCCAGGGGTGTTCCAGTGCTGCTGCTTTCAAAAATATTGGAAATCCTTGGGCTGGCCAGAGCCTATGTCAGCTCATTACAACTCAACTGTCATCATCACCCAAGACCAATTTAGTGGAGGTCCATGCAGTTGCAGGCACTGTTAAGTTAGCACAAAGAGGTCTAGCACTGCTCTGTTTGAAATCGAGCAAGGTGCTTCCAAGCAGCTATGTTTTCCTGTTCCCCATTTTGGCTATGGGCAAAGAGAATATTTGTGTGCTGTGCAGAAAGGATTATGCTTTTCCTACTTGAAAAAATTACTTTGCTCTTGCTGTAGGTCATTTATGCACCTTATGTTTGAGCAGGTGACGTGTCCAGCTGCTTCTTCTCGCTTTCCTGTAAGAGATTCTGGTTTTTTCTTGGTTGCAGAATGCCTATATGCTGTTGCTGCTGCTGTGGCATCTCCTGTTTGGTCAGATGTATGTGAGGAGCAGTGGTAGAGGAGGTGTTTCTTCTGGAGAGTTTTCTCTTGAAGTTCTCCATCATCTTAGAGAAAGGTTCCCAGACATAGCTGCAAATATCAACTGTCTGACACCCCTCTCACCTCCAGTGTGCTTCTCTTGAAAGCTCAGTTTGGTTCTGTGAGATGTGGCTGTACAGACTCAGCTCAACTAGTCCTTCAGGATCCAGGTTTGCAGCTCACTTGGCACTGACCACTATAAACCAGCCCCATCAGTGGTGACTTCTTGTGCTTCCTGCCCTTGCACATTGTCTTATACTGTGTGCTGAGAACAAGCTGAACATGGGAGTGGTGAAAACATCTTCCCTTGCCTGGAGCTGTGTCCCTGAGCCTGGTCCTGCTGTTGCTGCCTTCAGCTTGGCCCAGGAGATGTAAAATGTTGGTCTTATGATGACATGGAGACTGAACTTGGAGCCCTGCCTTCTGCTTTCCAGAGCTGGGGGAGATGTCTGTATCTCTTTCCTGCCATTTCCAAACAGGCAGGTCACAGCCCCAGAAATTGCAATACCCAAATAACACATAATCCCCAGGAACTGAAGTGGAAAACATTGTGAAAGTTGGAGGGGGACCAGAACTGCAGCATACTACAGCCTCCTGTCCCTGTGCCTCCTGGCTGTGCTGCGGACCTCAGCCTGAGCCATGTGCGGGTGCCCCTCTGGGCCTTAATTCCCTTGCCCTTCTTAAAACAGTCCTGATGTTTGAACTGTCAACCATGTGGCCATGTGGAAATAGTGCCCTGGTACTAAGAGACTGTATTCCTCTCATCTGGTTAGTTAATCCCTCCATTGGCTGTGCAGTGAGATCTTAACTTCAACAGGCTATTAATCAGCCCATTCTTTCATATTCTTATACATGCACTTCAGTCTGATTGGGGATTTATAAAACCCAATATCAGATACTGCTCACAAAGCTGCTGGGATTTTGTTCTTTATTTCTTTTTAAATCCACTGATTTGGTTTTTGTCCCTGGTAGTAAGAAATGGGGGCTGATTTCTGTTTTAAAGAGGGTCATATCATCCATATGACATTAATTTGATTAAATTAGAATAAGGTGTTGAGTAGATTTCTGGGAAGAAGACAGTCATTTTAGAGTGGAATTTCAAAAAAGTTTGAAGCCCACATTTCTGTGTTCCCTGGGCTCGTGAAGAGCAGCCCCAGATGTGTGTGAAATGGTGCCATTCGTTAGCTAGGCTGCGCTTAAAATTAGGTAGTTTCATTCAGCAGCTGGGATCAGATGGGTTCCTGCTCCCTCAGGCTTCATGCTCCACAGCAAGTGAGCTTGTCAGTGCACCTTTCTGCTTTATTGTTGGATGTGCACACACAGAAACAGTGGGAAGCAGGAGAAAAACTCAGAAATTGAAGTAAAAAGGTACTGCTGCTCAGCAGCTGCTGGCCTTTCTGTAAAAATGCAACACATGGGGGTGGTTTCCCCGCTATTTCTGGAATGTATGCTGAAATAAAATGAAAGGTTAATCAGTCCTGTCTTTTCAACAGTGCTATAAAGTATGGAAGTTGGATGTTTTAGGAATCTTAAAGAATAATTCAGCATTAATTTTCATTCTGTGACAATAAGATGCATTCTTTCCCATCAGATGAATCTTGGGTTTCTTGTTTTTTCTCTTATTTGTTTACTTTCACTGGTTTCCCATGCAAAGCCCCAGTGGATACTTGAAGGGTTCACAAAAGAAACCTGGAAATGGTTCCCCTGAACACCACACCTGTCATACTCTGGAGAATGATGGAAAATTTGAGAAAGAGAAGCAAGACATGAGAAATGCATGCAGATGGATGTTGAAATGACCTAAGCAAGGCTGCTGGACTATGCTACTCTTGTCTCACGTCAGCAGTAAGAAGTTCACAGGCAGCTGGTGGGCACAGGATTTCTATGGGCAAGCTGAGGCAGAATGTGCAATGCTGCTATGTAGGCTCCTGCTAAAAAATACATCAGGCTTTTTCCTTAAACTTATGTTTCAATTCTGAAAATTACCTGAGCACACTCCTGGTCACAGTCTTGCTTAACAATGTCAGTGCTGCCTGTTTCCATGGCCATCTGTGTATAGTGTGGTTTATTGTTCAACCTCCACATCACACCACGTGGGGAAATCCACTCTTTCCACAAGAATTGAGCTATTACTGGAAAAGGTCAGCTGCCAGTCACTTATCAGGTGAAAACCAGCCATTTTATAAACTATTTCAGAAAACAGAGAAGAGTGCAATAAACAACTGGTGCTAGGTCTGTTGCAAGTTGCACACCATTGGACCACCAGGGTCCCAGGAGAGAGGACAGTGACAAGCTGGCAAGTGAGAGCTGAGATGTGTCACACCAAGTGTTCAAGCCAAAGAAACTCCAGCCATTCTGTGGCAGCTGAAAGGAAAGATTGCAGTAAGTAGTTGGGTGTTTTTCTTCTGGAGGTGGTGGTACTGGTTTACAAAGCATGCTTGCCACAGTGGTTGTCTCCTTGACGTGGTCCCTCCCTCAAAAAACAGAACAGCTGCAAAACACCTAAATATCCCTGTGTGCCTGGGTTTGTTTTGGGCTCTGCTGGGCAGGTCTGAGGGGGGATTGGTTTCTGAGGTCTCAGAGCAGAAGTACCCCAGGAAGATGTGCATTCCTACCAGAGGCATCAACTTCCCAGAGCTGTGGAGCTGCTCAGACATTTCTCAATCTCTCTATGATGCCCAAAGGGAGATCCCAAATTCCAAGTTTGGACATTTTAGGGAAGCCAGAAACAAAAACTGCTTAAAAGAAACAAATTTGTGGCTTAAATTCATTGGTGGCTGCTTTGTACTGGGTTCAGAGACAACTCCCAGCACAAGAAATCACTAAGCACTTGCAACTGGGAAAGGCTGTGGTGGGACAGGACATTTCCCAGGCATGTGTTGGTTTTGTTCCTTTCCCTTGCCATCTGTTGTTGGCGACCCTTGTGTAGCTGTCATTACCTAGTAATAAGGCAAACTCCTTGATATTTGCTATCCTTAATCAACATGTTCAACATATTTACATTGCTACAGAGTATGGGACAACTGTGGGTAGGGGTGGAGTTTAACTTTCTCCTTGCAGCTTTTTGCTTTTAACTACTTCCTCAGTAAAAGATTGGTCATGCTGAGACAGGAGGGGCTCACAGCTGGGCTGACTTGGCTTTTTAAAATACTGAAATGCAAGTAAAGATTTGGCAGACCACTGTCTGGCATATAAAAAGTGAGCTGTAAGTAGCCAGCTTGGGGTGAAGGGTTGAATTTAATCTTTCCTTTTAGCAATTGCCTCATTTCAAACCTGGCTACTGTGTGCAGTTTAGCTTGCATGAAGTCACAGACTTGTTTGGAGGTTTTTCATCTCCCAGTAAATGCAGTGCCTTTTGGGTAGGAAGGGAATAGGGACTTGCTTCTTCTTGACCTCCTGGTCCCCACCTGGGACCACAGCCCCACAGCCTACTGCCAGATTTGTGCTTGACAGGTTGCAGAAAGCAAACCAAACACCACCAGGAAGGCAGGAGCATGGTGCTAAGGAATGAGCCTAGGGCTCATCTCGTGTAACTGCACTCACTCTCTTGCTCCCCCGGCACGTTGGAGATCTCGCTGACTGCTCTGCAACTTGATCCCAAGACCACAGTGTCCTGAAGAAGGTCCAGCAACCTCTCTGCATCCAGAAAGGTAGGCTGGCAGAGGCCAAAACAAAAAAAAGATAGTAATTTTAAAAGGGGGAAAAAAACCCCAACAAACCAGAAAGTAAATAATGATTCTTTTCAGAGAAGCTCAGAGGGGTGGTTTCTGTGTTGTGGCTCTTCTTGCTTATAGTTAGCTGCAAAGAACAAAGAATACTCACTGTGGTCCCCTGCCTGGTGTGTTTTGGGCTTGACTTGTTTCCTGTGCACTGGAGAGGTCTTGTAGTCTCTCCATGGGACAGACTGAGGTTTAAGTTAGAGTCTTACTCCTTCCTAACGCTGCAAATGACCTCAGTGAAAAGGCAGGATTGTGAGTTTTCTCGTGCATTTATAAATGTTGAGACATCAAATTCATGAGCACTAAGTTGCTGCTCTCTCAGCCCCTTTCCTACAGATTCAGGGTTTCTTGCTGCTGCTGCTCTGTGTTCCTGCCCCGATTCACAGAGCAGGGCACTTTGCCAGTGAAGATGTTGATTCACAACTGTGGCAAGAAGATGACTGGTACAGAGGGCCGTAGGCATTTTTTACTAGTTTTTATATAAAACATGCCCTTTTCCAGAGCCCCTGTGATGTTTTGTCTCCAGACACATGCTGGCTACCCTTGGGTTATGGAGCCATAGGCAGAACCTCTGGAGTGGATGGTCTGGAGTCTGCCTCAGCATTGACTCACCTGCAGTAATGCCTCGAGAGGCTGCTTGAACTTTCCAGCAGCCCCTTAAGCCAGTGCCCTGTCCCAGAACCAGCCTCTGAGCTCTCACCTCCCATCCTGCAAAAGCAATCACCTTCAGTAAAATGCTGAGGAGGCCTTTGGGTGCAATGAAAATACTAAATACGCTGCGTGAGGATGATCATGACAGCCCTCGAAGAAAGAAACCTCATTAGTTTGTGGCTTTGGTTACAGCTTTGGTTATTTCCAGTTAGTTGTGTTTTTTTGGCATTGTCTGCACCTCTCCAGCATAGCCATTCTCTAACAAGCAGTTGTGCGTTTATGGTGAACACCATCATAAAATTGCATCAAATGCTTCTTGGTCGGGTGTCCGTGAGCACCTTGTTGCACTCACGTGTACCTGGCAGGCCTGCCAGAAAGGCACATTGAGTTGTCCTGTTGAAGTGCCCAGCAGGAATCACTGCAGTATCAATCCAAATACAAGTATTTTCTATAGCTTCTGTTTAAAGTACTGGCAAACAATGGAGCGGAGGCAAAGTGTTGGGCATTGAAATTCACTCTTGTACTTGAGCAATTTACTGCAGGTCTTATTTTTTTTTCTCTGAAAATTATTTTTATTTTCTCAGTAGATAATTCCCCAAGGAAATCTCCTTGGTAACCAGAAATTGTCAGCGTCCTATGGTAGTGTACAGCAAGTTTTCATTGACTTCTAGAAAAGACAATTTTAACAGTAAAAAATCCTAATCAGTAGGTTTCTTGCTAATACTTCAGTTCAGATACAGAATCGAAGGGCTGCTTTGCTGTAAAAAGCAGAATTTTAAGGCTGGAATAGCACAAAGAAAATACACTACTACTAAAAGCCAAAGGTGTTTGAAAAATGATTGGAGGGTTTTAATTTGATGGTAAACACTAATGGTTTAAAAGCTAAATAACTCATGGCTATTGATATAAGTGCTCAGAAAGAAAAATCTCCAAGTGTTAGAACTGAGGGTGACCAGATGAGTTTGCAGTTTCCAGTCTTATAGGGCAGTGTGAGTAATGAATTAAAAATGGTCTGATTTATAGAGGTGGTGGTTCTCAGTGGGTCCCTGTTTGAGAGGCTGGCTGCAGCTCACTGCTGGCTGCAGTTTTCCCTATCAGCAGCTTCATGATGTGTGTTGGTCTTGAAGCTGTTTACCCTACTTTACTAAAATCTACCTCCACGTAGTTTTCCCGACAGCCAGTGTGGGTTTTAGTCTGTTTTAATGCACTCTAATATCATGCTAAAATAAAGTTTTTCAAGATTGGGTAGTGGTGCAGAGAACAACTCTGGCATGTGAGGGGAACAGCAGAGGCACCAGAGACCCGGAGCAGACTCATCCCCTCTTCTCACACCAGCACTGTCTCCTCTCCAGTCCTTGGTCTGCAGGGCTTAATAAGCTTGTCTTCTAATCCTTTCTCCTGCTCTCTTGTTTATCCAGAGAGGTAGTTGTGGGTTTTTGCCTCTTCTCTTCTGGGAATACAGATCTAGTAGCAACGTTCCTGTCAAAGCTTCTTCCGTCAGCGATAGCTCAGCCGCATGGGAGACGTTACTGGGGAGCACTTGGCTCAACTGAGAGGCAAACACAAATGCTTTTTGCACTTGCAAAATGTGCTTCCCATTCTGACAACAGGTGACTTTCCACTTCCAGAGTGCTGGATCTCAGTTAAAAAAGAAAAATGTCAAACGTGTTCTGCAACACTTGCTTACTCCAAAGTATCTCACTGGGGATGCTCTCGAGTTTCTTCTTAGAGACAGGCATTCCTGACTTCTTGCAGTTCTCTTTCCACAGACAAACCCCACGTCAGCAGCAGGGCAGCCCCTTCAGGACCTAGCAGCTCCTCCTACACCTATCTTAGAAGCCCTGGATAAGTGATGCCACTGTGAGCTTTAGAGTTTTCTGAAAATAAAACACTCTTCCCTTTAAAGTGCAGTGGTGGGCTGGTGGACATGGTCTGGTGCAACAGGGTAGAGGAGACTGCCCATATCACTCCATCTGCTGCCTCCTTCCCATTCTTTCCTATGTGTTTCCCCCCCCAAGTTGTTCCTAATGCTGCTGGCTGAAATAAAGTCAGCATATGTTAAAGCACAAATGTTTTCAGAGGCAGGAATCCAAGTTTCTGTAAGAATTGATAACAGGATCACAAAATAACAGGTACAAAAGGACTTTTGGAGGACTCTGGCTCAACATCTGCTCAAAACAGGCAGCTGAGATCAATTTAAGTCACTTTTTTTTTTACCTCCATGGGTGCTGTACAATTTAGTCCCTGGCCACCTCTTGGGGACTGCCCAGCACTGCCCTCATGGTCTGTGGGAAGCACTGGGGACATCCCATAAATGCCGTATTTTCCTCTTGCCTGAAAATGAAACAAATCAGTTGTCATTATTTGTTGAACTGAGGGTGAGCTGAGTTTGTCCTCAGTCCTTTCCTCACTTCCCATTCTGTGTCTGGGAAAATTCTGCCCATGCTGGGGCCATCACCAGAGCTGCTGGGATAGACTGGCCTCTCATGTCACCAGCAAGGAGAGTAAGGAGGCCAAAGTATTTGGTCTTTGAAATGTGTGAACAAAATGTCTTGATGTTGGCTTTTGTGTTGTTCTTGCTTTTTTCTTTTTAATTCTGATTTGATTTTTTTTCTTTTTTTCCTCCAAAGAGCTATTCTGCTTCTGTCCTTGTATTTTTGTTCTCTTGTTCTGAGCAGGTGAAACATGTTTTTCTCTTTGCTGTCTGCGTGGGTGTTGTGGGTCTTTGTATACTTTGACTGAAAATCTTCACCACTAAAGAGAAGTGTCCTTAACTACCAGTGTATTAATACAATTTGCCTTCTGTTTTTCTTGTTGGGAAGCCTGACAGTGGTTTCCATGCCTAACACCATCTTCTGTGGTTTGGAAGCTCAGCCTGCTTGTTTACTTGTGGCTCTGCTTATCCCAGAGCTCAGTGCCAAGGAAAGGATAGAGGGGACTGTGGCTGAGCAGGACAGTGGCAACTGGGAAGCCAGATAAGAAGAAAGCCCCTTTGTGAAATGCTGGTGCCCCTTCCACACCTGTTAAACATCCCAGTTCCCAGCAGATAAACCACTCAGCTAAATAACTGTGTACTGGGGAGCATGAAGATGCAACTCAGAGGTCATATAGAGGCTGTAACATGTTTGGGCAGCACAGTTCTCTTGAATGCTACCTTCCTCAGGGAAAATCTGGGGTGAAACTATGGAGACTCGTGTGTCTCGGTGTGAATGTTTAGGGGTAGATTTTTCTGAAACAGAGACTGGAGAAACTGAGGGCACCAGCTGGTGCCTTCTGAGTACCCAACAGGGGAAGAAATTGGAGCAGAACTCTTCAAAAGTGCTGATGTACTTTAGTCCAGATCAAAATGCTGCTGTTCCAAGGGTTTTGCTGTCGATTTCTAGAAACTTATTTTTGAATTAGTATAATTTTACCCTGTGTTTTTTCGAGTACCATTTTAACAGATGTAGCTGTCCATCCTGACAGGCTTATTTTCCAAATAACCTTCTTCATCTTGCGATAACCACTTATACAGTGGCTTTTTAAAATCATTTGGTGTAGGAAAATGAGGTCTAGCTGTTTCTTTGTAGACTACTTCTAGAGCATTCAGTATCTGGAGTTTTGCCTCTGCTTTTATTAGGTGTTGCTCTGAGATGGTGCCATTGTGATGCTGAGAGTTGTGGGAGGCTCTGGGGGATGCTGGCCATGGTGAGCTCTGTTGCTGGTGACAGTGTCTACAGGTCAGGTCTGAGGGGCTGTCATGCTGCTTTGTGGGAGGTGGGGGCCATTGTCCCCAGGGTGCATGACTTGTTTGGGTTTAGCACGAGCATAGAAAAGCCCCAAACTGGTACAGGCTGGACTGTTTGAAAAAGAAAAGAACTGATTTATCTTTCACCAAATGGCAAGTGCTGCCTGCACAAAGCAGAGCATTTTGAACCTCTGTGTTTAAAAATGTATGAAATGAAAATACCTAACTTGCACATTCTTTCAACAAAACAAATAATTAAAGCTGTTTGAAGATGTTGTGACAGTAGGGCTTAACTTTTCAAATATTGCTTAGGGTTTGGGGTTTTTTTGTCTTCTTTGGGTTGTTTTTGTTTGGGGTTGTTTTTGTGTGTGGTTTTTTCTTTCTCTCTTGCTATATCTTATTGAACAACTGTATGAAATCAGTGGTACCAGTGAAACTTCTTTGGTTGGCTGCATCAGCTTTAAAAGCAGTTTTGACTAACAGCCTCTTTCTAAGCAGTCTTGCATAGATGCAGCTGGGAATCAGGAGACTGTTGATAGTATGATAAATGTGTTCTGTGACCAAACTCTTAGTGCTGTGTGGAGATTTACCAGGCAATATTTAAAATATACCAGGAGAAACTTTTCTTCAGTTCTCTGCTTTTTGTTGCTATCAGTGAAGATCAGTAATCTGTAGTTTTTCTTGTATGGATGTGGATTATCGAGGCAGTTTGCTCTGGGGCTAAATCTAAGGTAGGAGCAATTTGCCCTGCCTGGGCAGATGTTCCCGCTGGGACCATCCAGACCCCTGCATGTCTTAACTTCTTGGGCTCAAAGAGCAGAGAAGGAGCAATTCAGAGCAACTTGCTGGTATGTCTGATTTTAGTAGGGCTGTCTCTGTCAGACCTCAAAAGATCATCTGGTCCTTCTGACTTAGGGGAGGTTTCATACAACTCTCCTGCAGCTCTTCCCTGTCTGCCTACAGAGGAATTAATGTCAGAAAAATGGCTTTTACCCCAGCTCTCCACAGCCCCTGGGGATGCTCCTGTCAGCTCGCCCTTGTGGGATGCTTTTGGGCAGCAGCCACCTCTTGATCTGAGGGGTCACCCTTGACCCTCAGGCACCCAAGCAGCTGAGGTTAAACCAAAGACTGTGTTAGCCTTCCCCTGCCCTCCTCTCTGACCACTCCTGAGCAAGTGAAGGCAGCGGGCAGCAAAAAATCACTCTGGGCTGTTGGGGAGGGTTGATGCTTCCCCTCATGCAAGGGCAAGCCAGGTAAGGACAGGTCATACCTGCTGCTCTCTGTCTCTATTTGGCATCACTCAAATGGCATCCAAATTTAGGAACCTTGTTTTTAGCTCATTTCTTTCTAGGTGACCTGCCCTGTAGCTGGTGCCAGCCTGTAAGATTTTTAACTCTCGTCTTTCAAGTGAAGTAGAGCAAAACTGCATGTGGCTCTGGGGATGGGAGGTGCTTGGGGATTGCTTTTTCTCTGTTCAACCATCCTCAGCACCTCTCCCTTCCTCCAAACACAGGGGCTTATATGAGCAAACAGAATTAAATCTTAGCTGGAGCTCTAGATTTCTAGCCTTTGATTCAGGGCCAGACTTGCTTGGGTATCACCTGTGCATTGCATGATTGACTCAAATTAAGGGGTGAAGGGATGAGGAATGATCCCAAGGAATATGAGTTTGAGCTAGAAACAACCAGTTAATCTTGTGCAGTTTGCACTCATTGTCTGTTCTCCTGACTGTATTTGTAAATAAATGGTGAGTCTGGTGCCTCAGGTGAGTGCAAGGCTCTGGACCAGGTCTAGGACACATAGCTCCATTGCAACATGGAGATCATCCACAGATTGTGCTCTGGCCACCATGGTCCTGGCATTGCTTTTGGTGGCTCTGGGCTGCAAATGCATACTTGGAGATGAAAGAAACTGATGGGTTTGTAGAACACTTTTCAGTCTAGGAGTTGACAGATTCCCCTCTGAGGAGGGAGGAACCCAAACCTGCCCACTCTTTCAGGCAGATCACCAGGGAGGAAAGGCCCAAAGTCTTCTCTTTCTTTTTGTGTTTTAGACTGGTTCTTGCATGAGGTAGAGCTCACTAGTATGAAATAGAATGGACCTGTGCCTTGAACAAGTCTCTTGAATTTCACTGCTAGATGGGCTGCACATCAGGCACTATATAAAGTTGTATGAATTTAAAAAATGAAATAAAAACCCCAACCTTGCTGGACTTGAGGGCTTGCCCTAGCCTGAACTTAGGGTAAAGGAGTGGTGAGAGAAGAACTTGCCTGGTGATGAAATCATGCAGTAATTACAACAAGGATCTCCAAAGAGCAACTATTGCAGGCTTCATATGCAGTGCTCCCATTAATATTCCTTTGTTTGGTTTCCAGACCTGAGCAAATCTCTTGGTAGGCACACTTGAAGTGGTGAACAAACAGAGATCTCTAGTCGGATCACTTGCTGTATTAGAGAGTATATTTATCCTTTGCCAGGAAATAGCAAGGCAATCTTTCCTCTCCTTGTTCTCCCCACAAGTTCCTCCAGCCTTTTGAAGTGTGAGGTTTATTGTAGGTAAATAGCAAAAGCTCTCCAAAGCATACCTGGCC
>VYZU01032820.1:0-19770 GCA_013401355.1 Ceyx cyanopectus | reverse complement strand
GCAGCACAGGGTGACCTGCTGTGTTTCTTTGTTCCTCAACTCTCAGCTAAACCAACTCCCTTTAGAGGAATCATTTTCCCTCTGTGCTTTTTGCTTCCTTCTGTCTTGGAAACACCCTAATGGGTGCTGCCCTGGTGAGGAGGAGCAATGCCCTCAGAAGCTCAGATGCTGCTCAGGGGTTTTCCTTCTCATTTAAATGAATGGAGAAATGGTTGGTAGGTGACATTTTTGCTTTCTGCAGCTGTTGTGGAGTCAGTTCTCTTTTAAAAGCAGAAGCTACTCATGGTTTTCTTGCTCTAAATAAATGGCTTTTCTTTTGTCCTTGATGACACTTTGGGTCATTACACTGAGGTACATGTTCCATCTTTCACATGGTGACCCAGGCATGTTTCTCACCCTGCTGATGAAATACAGTATTAGGGGGTTTCCCTGCAATTTCCAATATCATCATAATGTATAGAAGGGAATTATTTCATTAGAGCATCAAAGACAAATACTCAGTTTTATGTTTTAGGATTAAAGGGAGCTCAGGACTAGGAAAAAATGTTCTGGCTGCTGGAACAGCAGCTGAGACACTGAATCTAGTCAATGATTTTCCTTCTCTGCTGGAATTTAGCATGTCTGAGACTTTTCCCTGGGCAAAGAGGATTTGTTTTCCTCAACAGGAGAGCTGAGAGTGCTCTGGTGGGACCTGGGAACACTATGAAGCTGCCCTATCACTGCAGCTGTGAGTGCTCCTGAAAGGCAGGTGATGTCCTCCGGGTGAGGAGGTGGCTTTGGGAGTGTGGCAGTGGCTTTGGCAGTGTGGCAGTGCCTGTCACCAGCCTGGCCTGCTGGAGATAGGGAGTTTCATTTGAGGGCACCATCTGGTTCATTTGGAGCAATGCAGCTGGATGGAATCCTCAGGAATTGGATTCTAGTCCAAGCTCATGGGGCACTGGAGCTGATAAGGTGGCTGGTGAGGGGAGGACAGATGGATTCATTTCCATGTGCCAGGCCCTAAAGGATCACTGGGCCTGGTCATTCCTCTGTCTCTGAAAAACAAATCTTCCAGAATTCAGCCTTTGATGGACAAAGTGATGTAGGCTATGAATTATTTTTTTTTTAATCTCAGTGCTGGGAAGTTGAAATTTATTTATTTATTGCTTCTGCTGTAGAGTTTTAAATATTTTCCTTCACCAGTAAATGTATTTTTCTTTGAAAAAGCCACTTCTGCTGGTCATATAACAGATAGTTCTTGCTGGGCTCAATGTAATCACTGGTGGGTTTGCTTTTATTGGTGCTTTTAGAAACCCTTCCACCTCTCCTTCTGCTGGGTATCCCAAGGATGGGCAGAATCCCTGCTTTCAGGTAGGATGGCTATGGACAAAACCTTGGGTTTCCCTACACAGATAAACCACAGAGGATGGTTCTGACCTGTAAGTTTATCCCAGTGCCCTTGACTGGGCTGTTGCCTTCAGCAGGCAGAGTGACCCTGTCACCAGAGGTGGGGCTGGAAGAGCCTGTGGCTGCTGCCCTGGCACCATCAGCAGGACAAACCCATGACAATTGGGATTTCTTTTTCTGCTTCTCTCTCCTCCTGCCAGTTCCACTTTCCAGTGACAGAGGAGAAGAAACTACTTTGCATCTATTATTCTAAAGGCCTGCTTTATAGTCTAAGCATATGCAGGAGCTGGGAGTGTGTGTGTGTAAATTATTCAGAAAGTCTCTCTTAATCCTGGCACATTCTCATTCTCTTTCATGTTTAAATGCAACATCTCTTTGTATCCAAGAGCCTTTGCTAATCAGGGCCTAACGAGAGAGCAGGCATCCCACTTAGGTAAAATGCTGTTATGGTTCAGGCTGAGGTGAAATAGGTATAAAAGGTTTTTCTTTGGAAATAAATCCAGTGGTTTGCAAGTGGGGGTATCTGTTAACACTGAGATGACACTGTCAGGGGGTGTCTTTCTGCAGCTGTGTGTCCTTTTGGGTCTCCATCAGAATTACATCCTCATAATAACACTGGCTTTGGTATGTAAATGGAATTGCTTTGCATTTGTTGACAGAAAAAGCTGATTTATATATGATGTGCTTTGCTATTTTTTTTTTTGTTCTGTTTTCTTAACCCAAAACTAGACATGAGAATATCTTATGAGAGAGAAATGGTTAAGTTTTGGTTGGGGTTTTTTTTGTGACTTCGGGGGATATTTATCTATCCTTACTTATAAAAAATGAGCTAGAATAAAAGCTGAGAGTATAGAACAGGGTCCAAATCACCCTGAGCAAAAAAAACCCACACTCTTTTATTACTATTTTTTATTACATCAGGTGAGCAGAAGTACTTTTATGTATCAAATTGGCTTTAAACAAATTGAACCTGAGTTATTTCTGCAGCCATTGAGTTCAGACTTGACTTGCATGCACCTCCTTTAGAGCTGTGATGTTTCAAACACTCAGTCATCCAGATGAAAGACAGAGGCAATCCCTACAGAAACCTTACCTGCTGATGGAAAGCTGTCCTTTTCCATCCTCATCAGAGACCTGCTTGGAATAGTAAGGAGGCTGAATTTAGCCTGTATGATTTTTTGGGGGGGGGTTTATGACTCCTTTCTTGGATTGTACAGGAAGGCAGATGCCAAAGTGAAACAAAGCAGCAGCTGCAAAGAAATCTGCTTGGATTGCAGGCTCATTCTGAGAGCCCCCCTTCCAGTTCTGCATCTTCTGTCTGCTGAGGAAAGGCTGAGAGCCCAGAGCAGCCTGAGAGGGGATTGAATCCATGGGTATCCAGAGCTGAGGGCTGGGTGTTGGGAGGAGGGGCAGCCTCTGCTCACTGTGCCCTGGGATAGGAAAAGGGGTATGGATAGAAACTGGAGCACAGGAGGTGCCACCTCAACATGAGGAGGAACTTCTTTCCTGGGAGGGTCACTGAGCCTGGAAGGGGCTTCCCAGAGAGGTTGTGGAGTCTCCTTTGGAGATTTTCCAGCCCTGCCTGGATGCATTTGTGTGCCCTGTGCTGGATGAGGTTCTGTGGTCCTGCTCTGGCAGGTGGTTTGGACTGGAAGATCTCCAGGTTCCCTTCCAACCCCTGACACCCCGGGACCTTCTGTTGGGCTGTTTGGAGGTGGGAGGTTTCTCTGGGAATTCAGCAGCACTGACTGCTGGGTATCATTCTGTGCAGGTGATGAAGACCTACCACATGTACAATGCTGACAGCATCAGTGCCCAGAGCAAACTGAAAGAGGCAGAGAAGCAGGAGGAGAAGCAGATTGGGAAGTCAGTGAAGCAGGAGGACAAGCAGACCCCACGTTCCCCTGACTCCGCCGCCAACGTCAAGTTTGAAGAGAAACACGTTCGAAGGAGCTCTGTCAAAAAAATAGAGAAAATGAAGGAGAAGGTACTTGGTTGGCATTGCTGCTGCTTGGGGAGGGTGCTGAAGGGCACTTGAGCCTTGGTTCCTGCCACACAGGAGCTGCTTTGAGCTTCCTGCTTTGTCACGTTGAAACTCGGGTTTGTAGAAGCTTTAATTCCTTTCAGGACCAGCAGGAATTTTGTATTATCCCAGGTTATAAAGGCAAGGCACAAAAAGCTAAAGCAAGGTCAGGGCATGAAGGGAACTGCTGCTTTCCTGGAAGTTAGGGATAATAGACTTTTTTTCTTGAACAGTGCATAAGAGTTTTGGTCACCATTCCATGCCTGTGCTAGAGGGAGATGAGCAGCCCCAAACTGGCTTCATGGGCAGAAGCAGTTGCCTGAGCAATCAGTCAGGCAGTTAAGTAGTTCAGTCCAATGATTCAAGCCAGTAGAAGGTAAGGAATTATGTTTTCTGATTGATTTAGGCTCTGAAAGGACCAAGTTTAGACCCAGCTACAGTTGGAAGTGGGGTGCCTGCAGCTGCTCCATAACCTCATAAACCTCCCTTGTTCCTTCATTCTTCCAATGATCTTCCCCAACCCCCAGTTAGTTTTAAGACTTCAAATGCAGAGCTGTCTAGTGTGGTGATGCTTTCCAACATCTAAATAATGAATCTAAATCCTCAGGCTTTGAATCCTGATACCACTGGAATCCCAACAACTGTGTGAGCAGAGTGAGATCTGTCCAGAGCTCTCCATTGTGACTGAGGGTGCTGCTGCTCCCAGAACTCCTCTTACTAACACAGATACTCTGGTTTTGCTTCTCTTCTAGCGCCAGGCCAAGTACACAGAGAACAGACTGAAGGCTATTAAGGCAAGGAATGAGTATCTGCTGGCTCTGGAAGCCACCAATGCATCCGTGTTCAAGTATTACATCCACGACCTATCTGATCTCATTGATGTAAGTGCTGCTGCTTGGGTGCCCAGGGTGCTGTTAACCCCCCATCCACCCCCCTGCCTCTCCCCCAGCACAGCTCTGGAGTGATGCACTTGGATGGGAACCTTAGAGGGCAACTAGGGGCGTGCTAATTGGTTGTTAAGCTGTTAATTGAGCTGTCCCAGGATGAGTAACTGCAGTGTGCTGCCCAGATAGGAGCTTGCAGAAGAAACCTGGCGTTGAAACGTGTGGCAGGAGGAGTTGCTGAGTTAAAATGAAACTCAGCTTCAACATCATGCTGTTGCTTGACATTTTCTATGGACTATTTTAAGCAAGCCCACAAGATTATAACTCAGGCACATTTAAAAAGAGAATGTTAACTGTAGAAACAGCATATGAGTTGGTAAGAGAAATTGAGGACACAGCACTTTTCTAATGCTGCTTTTAACTTGTTTTGAAAAGCTGAATTTATTCCAAGGCTAATGCTGGTGTATTTCACAAGTGGGATGAACCTCCCTGCTTTGTAGACCTGCTGTTCTCTGCTACCCCAATCTACCAGCTCCACAGCAACTGGATGCTCTTCTCCTGTCCCTGGAACTGCAGAGCCCTCTCAGTCCAGCTCCAAACAGTGTCAGAGGGGTGTCAGCAGTGACAGAGGTTCAGCTCTTCCCCACTGCACCATCACTGTCTGTGCAGAGTAACAGAGAAATAAACTGGCTGCAGAAATGAGTTCCCCCTTCCCTTAAGATGCAGCTCTGGGGTACCCCACACACTGAACACACTGTGCCTGGGTCACTGACAGCTGCTTGATCTTATTCTGCCTGCCAAGGACAGGCTGCTGCTGTCACTACTGGGAACACTCCACTGCAAAGCCCGAAGGGAACTTGCTTTGTAGGAGGAGGGGAGCAATGAACAGGAGTGTCTCTAGACACAGGCAATAAAGAGCACTCAGATCACTATTAATTAGTCAGCTATTATAATACCTAACAGCATAGATGATACATTTATTCAGCTGATCATAAAATTGCATCAAGTGCACTTCTGCTGGGTACTTCTTTAACCCTGTCCTTTGAAGGTCAGGATTCTCAGAGCTGGGTGCTTGGGGAAAACACTCTTGTTTCAAAATGTCATGTTTTGCAAAGTTGCTGTACTGAAGAGGGGCTTTTTTGTGTGTTTGGTTTTGTTCTTTGTTTTTTTAATGTACCTGCTGCCTGTTCAGGAGACCTTTCTTGGCTAATGTTTCAGTTACCTCTTTGCTAAGATGCAGAGTATATAGATTTCCTAATGCCTTTGGTCCTGAAGGATCAAAACCAATCAGTTGCAACCAGTGATGGTTATCTGAACCATCTGACTGAAAGAAAAATGTGAATTTTAAGCCAGGTCTTAATTCTTTTCTTTGATCTAATCACTTGCTGATACTGAATTTTGAATTATAATAGGAAAGCAACCTTCAGAGTCAGTTACAAGTAGATCGTGTCAGGCCAAATAGCATTCAATTTGTCATGTTTGCGCAAGACATTGTGTACAGGGAAGGATAACAGTGAGTTAATTCTCCCTCACGAGTTAAGAGTAATAAATTGTTCCTGACATAGCCCAGTAGTTTTGCATTTCCTGACTTTGGGGACTGAAGCAGCTCTTTGATGCTAATGAAGTACTAGTCATGGGGAAGTTTGTATTAACTCCTAACCAGGACAGAATTTGAAGGCAGTTAAAATGGGGTGTGTGTGTGTGTGTGTGTGTGTGTGTGTGTGTGTGTTTGTGTGAACCTTCAAGCTTTACTGTGCTCTTCTAGGAATAGTGACACTACTGCTGTTTACACCAGGATCTCATCCTGCCCCTTCCAAACCTGAATTTTATTTTAAAACACAGGGTCTTTCTCTTTTAATCTTCTCTTTTGGGCCTGTTTGAAAGCCTGTAACGGGCAAAGGATTAATCAGCTGTCATGTTGGGGAGTGAATTTGAATGCGTTATCATTAAATTCTTATACAAATTTGATTTCTTTGGAGAATGATTCCATCAAACATTTATATAACCCAGAAAAGGCTGATAACAGTCCTAAATATGAAAGGCTAGACTTCAGAAAACACTGAAGTGGGGAGTGGGCTGCAATGGGCTGTGACCTCATGAATGGGTATAAAGATGGAAAGGTGAGTGTCAGGAGGATGGAGCCAGGCTCTGCTCAGGGACATCCAATGACAGGACAAGGGGCAACAGAGGAGGTTCCACATAAATATTAGAAAAAATATTTATGGTGAGGGTGGCAGAGCCTGGCACAGGCTGCCCAGGGGGGTTGTGGAGTCTCCTCTGGAGATGTTTAAAACCCACCTGGCAGAATTCTTGTGTGAGTTGATCTGGGTGATCCTGCTCAGGCAGGGGACTGGACCAGATGATCTTTTGAGGTCCCTTCCAATCCTTAACACTCTGTGAGACAGCAAAGGAGCCAAGTGCTCCTGTTCAACCCGAGCTGCTCCTGATCCTGGCTGCACTGCTGGATCTCCCCGGGCAGGCGCCTGGAGAGGCTGCGAGTGGATCCAGAGCCGCCTCTGCACGTGCAGCTTCTCAATCAAGCATCTTTTGTGGCTTTCCAGCTAGTTTTTGTTCTGTTCTTGATTGGCTGGAACGGCCTTTCATTCTCTGCCTTCCAGCCTAAACCAGCAACTGCAGCTCTGTTTGCAAGACTCCACACCTGCCACGGCTTGTTGGCACAGGAGCCAAGCACTTGGTGACAGAAATTCTCTGAAAGCAGGGAATGGTCCAGTAGCCTCTCTCTTCTGACTCCACCCCTCCTTCTCTCCCCCACAACATCCCTTATTTGGCGTTTGCACACAATGGCAGTGATGAGACCAAAATGATGGCTGAGAAGGAGATTTGAGGTGAATTTTGCTTACAGAGCAGCCCAGCAATCAAGCAGATGGTCTCTTTCTCTTTGGATATTCTCTGAGCATGTGTAATCTTCCTTGTCATTCCAGGAAGGTGGGCTCCCTTCTCTCTCACTTTATTAGATGGCTGAGAAATCCAGGCTGTTTCTGATCAGCTAATGAAAAGCTCTTTTCTCCCTTCTGAAACATCAAGACTTGGCTGCGTGGCCACAGTGGAGATGAAGCCTCTTGATTGTCTTCCAGTGACATCATCCTGGTGTCAGGAATAACCAGGAAATTCTTGACCATGACTGATTTCTCCTTGAAAGTTTTTGCTCCTCTGTTTCACCCCAGCAGTGAAGTCATCCCACTGCTGCTTTTCTTTGTGCCTGTGCTGTACAGGTCCCTGCTTCCTGGAGTACACTGAGTGGAGCAGTTTATCTTGGGCAAAATGGTTTAGATGCAGATCAGCCTTTGAAGGTGATCCTAATCCCTGTTTCTCTGCGTGGCACTTCAGTACATTGTTTGCCTCTTACTTTGAATAACGTAAGGATTTTTGGAGTGTTGTCAGTGGGACTTGGCTCCCCTGTAAGTAAGGTCAGGATGCATTGAATATTTCTTCTGGGTTACTTCCCAGAAGAGGCACTGTAGTTATTTCCGAGATGCTCTGGACATAGTGCTGGGTTACTTCTTGTTTTGGTTTTGTTTTAACAGTATGAAATTAGCTCTCTAGTGCTCCATGAGAACACCACAAAGGGTTATCATAGTTTCAGCTGTACTTGTCTGGGAGACTAATGTTGAACTTTGTATGGGATTGGAGCCTGAGAGTTTTATTTTAAAGCTAACTCATAGAATCATTGATTGGAAAAGACCCCTGGGATCAAGTCCAACCACAGCCCTACTCTACAAAGTTCTCCCCTAAACCATGTCCCTCAAAACCACATCCAAACACCCCTTAAACACAGCCAGGGATGCTGACTCAACTCCCTCCCTGGGCAGCCTGTGCCAGGTTCTGACCACTCTTGCAGTGAAATATTTTTCCCTAAGTCTGAGAACCCCTGGTCAGGATGCCTCTGGGATCAACAGGAGAGGTGGAACTGCTCTGGTACCCAAAAGATGATAAAACACTCACAACTTCTTCACCATTTCTATACCTTCTGACTGGGTAAGCATTTTCATTTCCATTCAAGAACTTGCTTGGCTTATTCATATGGAACTGTGTGTCTTTTTCCAGCAGTGTTGTGACCTGGGCTACCACGCCAGCCTCAACAGAGCTCTCAGGACCTTCTTGTCTGCTGAGCTCAACCTGGAGCAGTCCAAGCACGAGGGGCTGGATGCCATTGAAAACGCCGTGGAGAACCTGGATGCCAACAGTGACAAGCAGCGCCTGATGGAGATGTACAACAATGTCTTCTGCCCTCCCATGAAGTTTGAGTTTCAGCCACACATGGGTGACATGGTCAGTGGGTGGCCTTCCTCCACCTCTAGCTCTCTAAACACTTGCTTTTTGGTTCTGGTTTTGGGGAGTGGAGGGAAGATGGTGTAAAAATCAAGCAGAGGTGGGATGCCTGAATACAACCAGCTCTCCCTTTTTGAGTTCCCAAAGAGGAACATGCTTATTCAATGTAGATAGGAAATCCTGGTTTATCCTTTCACTCAAGCCACAAGTTACCCTCTGCACCCTGAGAGACTCTGAAGCTGGAGATTTGAAGGGGCAACAAGTTGAGAAACTCAGATGCTTTTTTTTGAGGTATTTGCCTGTGTAATCACAGAGCACAACTGGTGCTGCTGGAGCTTTACCCATCCTCATTGTAGAGACCCAACAGTTGGAAAGCTTTCATTTTTGGCAGTGAAAAATCCCTCTTTATAGGTTTATCAAGATGTGGTTGCTCAGCTGGGAATGTTTAAAGTCACACAAGCTGAAAACAGTTCTAAATGGGAACACGTGCACAATGTAATGATTTAGGTCAGTTGGTTGGATTTCCAGATTATTTTCATGAAGGTTGAGGAAACCCTGGAAGGATGGTCCCTTGCAGCCACCTCTTCTTGTGGTTGAAGAATTACAGTCACTGCTTAAGGCTCCTCTTTGTCTCTTCTCTCTTAAGTGAAACCCTCAGACTGCAAATGACCTTTCCTGTTTTCTCTGTGCTTTGGTAATATCCTGTAGGATTGTGGGAAGAAAAAGAATTAACCTGCAGACTCTCATTCAGTTAACAGCTCACAGACCCTAAATCATTTGTCTTGGTTCTTCTCAAGACCAAATGAGTGTTTATAAATGCAGGCTGGTCTTGATGCAGTGGTCCTGGCTATAGCAGATTGAATATATGATGCTATGTGTGTGATAAAACTCCAATTTTCTGTCTTGAAAAAATAGCCTTAAGCAAGGAGGTCAGTGTTTGCATTAAAGAAAAAAAAGGAAAAGCTGCCTCCTGCTATGAACTAATTCTATACAGTACAGGGAAGCCCACTGTCCTGGCATGTTTGGCAGGTCCCTGTTTGTTCCTTATTTCAACTCCCTTGAATTCATTACCCAGTGAACTGTAGCTGTTGCTGTAGTGTGCAGGTTGTTCAGCCACTCCTAGCCCTGCCCCAGGATGCCTTGACTGATCCACTGAACCAAATTCTTCTGGATGCTTGGTGTGATTTAGCCTAATTCCTGTGCTACAGCACCTTCAGACTTCCCAAACACATGACTGAAATAGTTATTTTTTTCTAGTTCTTCCATGTTCATGTTGTGTCTCTTGCTCCCTTCTCAGTGCAGTCAGGAAGGGGAGCTGCAATGTGCACAACATGAACCTTTTCCACTCTTCAAATGCAAGGCTTTGGAAGATAGTTGCTTATAATAATTGAAATAATTGCAGTATTCTTGCTTCTGTGGTTTATTTCCTAGCCTTCTAAAAGCAGTGCTGTTTCTCTTCCAGGAGTCCCAGCTATGTGCCCAACAACCAGTCCAGAGTGAGTTAGTGCAGAGGTGCCAGCAGCTGCAGTCTCGATTATCTACCCTGAAGATTGAAAATGAAGAGGTGAGCTATATCCACTCAGCTCAGCAGCCCTCTTACCACTCCCACTGGGGACTAGTTACAGAAGAATAGAGTTGCTGTCATCCTCCTTTATGAACACTTCTAGTAAAGCTCAAGAATAAGGCAGCTGGGCCAGCAGTAGGTTGGTGTGGGACCTCGCATGCAAGCTGGGTGTGTGGTGAGGAGCTTTTAAAACACCTCAGTGCAGCTCTTGGCCCATCCTGAAGTCCACAGCACAGGCTGGGTTGCAAAAGTTGTGTTTGGATAGCTAAGAACAAGAGGAATTTAATGTTTTGAGGTGAAGGCAGTGGATCTGCATAAGGTAAGAAGTAATTTTTGTTTAACTAGTCATCTGAGAAGTCTAGATCAGAAACATTGGGTTGGTAACAGGGCAGAATACCTGATGTGCACCTCTGTGTTCAAGAATGTTTAACCCTCCTTGGGCAGAACTGGTGACTCCTTTATGTCTGGGGAGTGGATTTTGGCCTTCAGTAAAAATTTGCAGTGCCTGCAGAGTCCTGTTTTTAATACCTAATACTGGATGCCCAGTAGATGTAGTTACAGAAGGTGATGAGAAGATTTTTATTCCAACACTCTTTGCTTTGAGGTTAAACTTGCAACTCCTCCTCATCCCAGCCTGCAGGATTACAGCTGTTCTGCTCCCAGCAGGTCCCATGTGCTGGCAGCCCCTTGTTCATATGGACTGTGCCATGCAAAACTCCTTAATGCGGTGTGAATGGGTGTGAAACCAGGGATGTTTGTTCAGTAGTAAAATGTTACTTCAGTGTACTCCATTTTTTTAAGTATTCTGAATTCTACCTGGCCAGGTGAAGAAAACAATGGAAGCTACACTCCAGACCATCCAGGATATAGTCACAATAGAGGACTTTGATGTCTCTGACTGCTTCCAGTACAGCAATTCCATGGAGTCTGTGAAATCCACTGTCTCAGAAACCTTCATGAGCAAACCCAGCATTGCGAAGCGACGGGCCAACCAGCAGGAGACAGAGCAGTTCTATTTCACGGTAAGGAGTTAATGTTTCAGGGTGAGCAGGTTTTCATGGATTGAGAATGAGACTCAGGAGAGCACAGAGTGATACAAAAAACTGCTTCTGCAGTGGATTTTGGACCAGCAGAGTAAGCACATTAGATTAGAAAAACAGGTGCTTTGAATTCTTTACAAGTGTATTGGGAAACCTTCACCGAGGCCAACTCGGGCTGGGGGTAGATTGTGTAAAATTGGATTTCTTCTGCATCTGAAAAGAGAAAGGACTTAATGGCTTGGAAATATCAGTCCAAAAATAATGCAGACTAAAAGAATGTTGAGCTCTGATTTTTTTCTTGTTGGCATCTTACAGTTTCAACCAGCTCATTGCTAGCTGGGCAGAGCTCTGGGGTGGATATAGTGATGCCACCATGGGAATTTAATTGGAGGAGTAGAGGCTGCAGTATCTCTGCCTTGGTACAGGCTGTGCTTCCACTGGAGGCAGCTCTGCAGGCTGGTGCTGAGGGGGCTGTTCAGGCCTTGAAGGAAGATTTGTGTTTGGAACAGCAGCTTAAAATGTCCCCACATCAGTGAAAAGGGTGAGAATGAGGATTGCCTGAGCACTGGGCTGATGCTGCTGGCTGAAGCAGGGAAGCAGCAGTGACTGCAGGGAGCTGAGATCCAGGGCTGTGTCCTGGGCACTGCCAGGCAGTGGGTACTGCCCACCCACCCCCAGAGCCCACAAGTGGCAGCAGGGTGCCTGGTGGAGATGGTTGTAAACCAGCTGGCACTCTGCCCTACCTGTGCCCCGAGAAAGGGAATTAATAGTTGGGTTCTTTTCACCTCTAAACCAGGAGATCATTTTAGTTCTTAGTCAAAATACTTTTTTTAAAAATTTTTTTTTATTCCTTCTAGAGAGATTAAAACCCAGTACAATGCTCATTCTGTGAAGAGCCTTGAAAAATTAATGCAAATTTATAATTCCCAACCCCTTCAGACATAGGGAAGGGGTGCACAGGGCTCCCCTGCTCATCAGTCCTACAGCAGCATTGTGCTGCTGTGTCAGTGAGCCCCTGTTCCCATGGGCAGTCACTAGCAGTGGTGCAGTGGGTCCCATTCACCCCCCAGTTGGTCCCTTTTACCCCCCTACTGGGTCCCATTCATCCCCTCCTTCAGTCCGGGGTGTGAAGCTGTTCATGGGGGAGGAAATCTGCTGAGGTTTCCAGATCAGAGACAGTTAAGGATGTGAGACAGTGGCTGAAACTGTGTTTATAGCCTCAAAAGGATAAAATCTCCTTTCCCCCAAGGCAGGAGGATCTGCTCTCATTTGTTTCCTTCATTCTTTGCCACCTGACAACTGGAAAAATCCTGCAGCAGGTTTGGGCTTAGGGAGGGTGTCCAATTGTTGTGGTTTTGAGGAGCTGGTGGCTGCCAAATGCTCACCTAACAATAGATCAGCTCTTAACTTCTGTGCTGCAGGAATAACAGGACTTGAGGATATTTCTGCTGCTTTGTGTCTGATTGTACGTAGTCTGGCTCCAGCTGTGCTCTGCCAGGAATGAAATCCTTTGGAGTTCTCCTGCAGTTTGATTATTTTTCTTCTTTTTTTTTTGACTCTTTTTATTAAGCCAGAAATCAAATGCTAATGGATCTTTGTAATTCATTGAAAAAAAAGAAGAAAAAAGCCTGAATCCTTATTTTTGAAATTACTTATTTCTTTTTTCTTTTCATAAGCCTACTTGTAACAGGCAGGGTACAGAATGTTAGGCATAAGGAAACAGAATGAACTCCTGGAATACTGCGCTTGAAAGGAACCTGCTCCTTCCCTCCTGCCTGTTGGCACAGGATGACCACCAGGGAGCTGGAGCATGGTTAGGTGCCAGCAGAGTGCCCCTGCCCTGCACCAAACCACAGCCACCACTGGGCTGAGCTGACATTTTCCCACCTGCTTCAGAGGGAAGCTCAGCTCTTGTCTGATGAAGCTTCCCCTGGAGCTATTTAGAGCTCAGCCTTCTGTCTCTTCATCTGATTGTGACTTTGAGATGGGGATCTCAGCACCTCCCAGAACCGGATTTATCCTCAGAACCTCACTTCAGATTCTCCAGTTATTTTTGCAGCTTAGAATCTCAGCATGGTGAGGGTTGGAAGGGAGCTCTGGAGATCAGAGTCCAAACCCCTGCCAGAGCAGGGGCATCCAGGGCAGCCCACACAGGAACAGATGCAGGTGGGTTGGAAAGTCTCCAGAGGAGACTCCACAGCCTCTCTGGGCGGCCTGGGCCAGGCTCTGCCACCCTCACACTGAAGAAGTTCCTCCTAATGTTAAGGTGGAACCTTCTCTGCTCCAGTTGATCCCCATTGCTCCTTGTCCTGTTGCTGGGCACTCCAGAAGAAATTGGCCCCTTCCATCTGACCCCCACCCCTCAGATATTTATAGACATTAGTAAGATTCCTTCTCGGTTTTTTCTTCTCCCAGCCCCAGTTCCCTCAGTCTTTCTTCACAGATGATATGCTCCCTTAATCATCTGTCAAAATTTGCTGCAAAAAATTGTAACTGGTTGAGCAAAATATGTAGTTGGGACTTGGAGAGCAGCTTCACAGGGAAATTCCCCAAAATATGTGGGGTTTTTGGTTGGTTGGTTGGGTTTTCTTTTGTTTTTGTTTTTTATGCCACATTGATCACTCTTCCCATTTTCATGTCAAACAAACTGAAAGAAGCTGCAGTATTAGCATAGGAAGCAGGAGGTGCTGCTCTCCAATGGGGCTTCTGCCTTGTGTATTTTTTCTTTGAACCTTGTCAACCAGAGGGACATAAACCACAGATCTTTGGCAGCTAATTAAAGCCCCATCCCAGCCATTTCTGTCTGTCACCTTGGGCTGCTGGAAGCTTTGTTACCTCCTGCCAGTTTCCCCCCACCAAAATACATCTGTATGCATTGTTTTTGATCCTTTACACCTTGCACTGAGGCTGTTGGCACAAGTTGTGCAGGACTAGCAGGGTCAGGGCACCCTCACTGTCACCTGAAGGGTTCCCAGTTTCATGTGGCAGCACTGGACCAGAGCTGGAAGAAAGTGGGAGAAGCTGAAGGGAAATGCTGGAGTGTTTCATTACTAACTGAGAATCCTTTCTGTGTTCAGCCAGCTGAATTTATTTGAACATCTCATGATTCTGAAGAACTGGCCTGAGATATTTGGGGAGTTATGTGCTATTTATGTATTTTTGAGTGTAAACCTCCTAATTATAATCAGGACAGCCAGCATAGATCAGGATATTCTCTGTGCTGCAGCACCATGAAGATAAATAATGCTGGACTGAACTGCAAAAGCAAGGGATGAAAGAGCTGTAAAAAAAACAGTGTTTGCAGAGCTGTGAAAAATTAGAAGTGGGGAAAGATGCCTGAGTGAGTCCCTAACAAATCCAAATGGAAAGGAGATCTGTATTTGTTTTGTCCCCTGCTCCCCCCTGCAACCCTGGGTATCATCCAACGTGGAGGCAGACAAGCTATTTGACAAGTAAAGTGGGGTGAGGGAGGTTAAGTGAGAGAATAAGCACAGGAGCAGCCTTTTAGTTTGTTAAAACAGATTGTTCCTTCAGTTGCCTGCGACGCAGAGGGAAGCACATTTCCATTTCTCCCTGCCTGCAGAAGGAGATGCCTTGACAGCTCCTCCGATGTCTTCCAAGATGTCAAATGTGCTGTTGATTCTGCAGCAGAACAATGGAAATTGCACTGTGGATATGTATGTGGAGTGAGCTTTGGGTATATAAACCCCATTCATCCTTGGCACTGTCTGTGCTCCAGCATTGCCTTCAGATTCCAGTAATCTACAGGAAGAAATGGCAATTTTCCACTTGTGATCTTGTTTTGTTGGTTTTTTTTCCTCACCTTCACAGAAAATGAAGGAGTATCTGGAAGGCAGGAACCTGATCACGAAGCTCCAAGCCAAACACGACCTCCTACAGAAGACCCTGGGAGAAAGTGAGTCCAGGGCCCTGCTCATCACTGCTTAATTAGCCAGGCTATTACACTTATTTAATTAGCTGAGTGTAACAGTCCTGGGGTCGCTGATGTCAAGTGGACACGCTCACTTTTAGGAATTTATGGATGGAGAAACCAAGTGACCAGGGGGGAGGTTGATGAAGGCTGGAAGGAGGATGCTTAACGAGTCACTGATGTGCATCACTGGTTTGTTAAATCAGTGCCCACTGGACCATCCTGCCTCTCCCCAAACACCCTCTGCTGCTCACTTCACAACCTGGAGTGGGGCAAAACCTTGTGATTGACAGTTCACTGCTCAGTTGAGGGGTATTGCCTTGTAAGACTGCTCAGAAGTTTCAGTTGAATGGTAGTTCAGCTGCTTCTCACCTCTGTGGGTTCAATCCAGACCAAACTATTTGAGCACAGGCTTTTATTAGGAGAATAACAAACAAATTTTGGAGCATGTCAAATACTTTGCCTGTCTAGAGGGCAATAGTCAAGGGGCAGCAGCCAGAACTGAACATGCATCTGCTGTTTGTGTCAGAACAAAGGGAGATTTCTTTCCCTTCATGGTATGGGCAAATCCTGTTGGCCAAACACACTTCCACTATGCATCTAAGTTTCCATAGAAACCTGTCTGCCTCGTGTTTGCAGAGGAGAAGGTTTTAACAGTCTAAATGTCAGGTCAAAAAAAAAGGCTCAACGCTTTCCTGCTTTTCTGTGCTGGAGCACAGGCTGTGTTTTCATATGTAACTGAACTGGACTCCCCACAGTTTATGGTGTGCAAATCTTCTGAATGAAAACTTAACCAGCATGTGGGCTTTGAAGTGCTTTGCTGCTTTTGGTTTAAAAATGCACTATAAAAATCAAATACTCATTGGTACAGTAATTAAGGGTCTAGCAGCCTCAAGCCACTAGAAGGTAAGGGGAAGGATGTTGCCAGAGTTTTGAGCTTCAAGTTGCTCATCTCTTCAGCTGTCCTGTGGCAAGGGTGGGTGAAGCTAAAGATCTCTGTCCTTAGGGTATTTTTTTCTGCCCCTAATATCTCCAAATGACACCCGTGCTGCCCCTGTGACTAATCACATTCCTGGATCATAGCTGACCTCTGCATTCCTAGACCTATTTCCTCTTAACCTGCCTGCCCCTTGAACCCATCTCAAGCTGTGATGGGGGGGAGGAAAAGAGGAGGAAATTAAATGTGATTTCTGCATTGCTATGTAGATTTAAAGGCTGCTTCTGTTTTCTCCTGGTTGCTTTGCAAACCAGAGCTTTCTTCCTGGCTCAGTGAAGGGACCCAGTGTGTGTCAGGGTGAGCTCCAGCAGCTTCAGGGGAAAAAAAAACCCAACCCTTCTGTCATTTGAGAGATCAAAAGGAGCTGAGAAAGGGAGGCCCATTTCATCTCCAAAACCACATTAGCAGGTTAATGGTACAAACTGGGGACCGTGCCTAGACTCATCCATAAAATGTCACTTAATTGGGAAATGGGCAAATAAAATTTCCCTTCACAAGTCCCCAGAGCACCCTTAGGAGCTTTGCTGACAAACGTGTGTTCAGCTGCATGCCTCCACTCCCTGGGAAATTCAGGGGTTTCTTACAATTCCTCTTCTTCTTTGCTCCATCCTCAGGTGACATTTATTAGTCCTCTTGCAAATTGCCTTAATCTAAAGATGACAAGTTCAGTAATAAAAATAGCAGCAAGTCTTCCTATCTACAAGTCATTATGTCCCTGACTACTGGAGACATTTGTCACCCTAATGTAGGAGCCCCTTGATGTTGCCACAGCCATGTAATTTATATATATGAATATTCCATGATGGAAATGGGACAGATGGCTGGAAACTCTGCCTCAGAATAACATTTTCATGTAAATTATGCACTGTTTTGGCTTTACGTGGGGAGAGGAAAGTGGTTATCAGGATGTGCTCAGCTAATTGTCAACCCTCAGCAATTAGACATTTCCCTCATCCCTTCTTCCATCTCCCCAGGAGCAGGATGATGACTGTTGGGAAGGTGGGTTTTCAGTGGCTGGAAATCAGGAGGGATTCACTGATGTTGATCTACACCAGCAGAAAGATCTGGCCTGGACAATTCCCAAGGGCACACATTAATTCCCTGGTCTCCTTTGCTCCTTGTGCTGCTTCATGGTGCTGTCTGCATTAGGAGCTCTTCCCCTGGCTGCTTCCCAGTCAATGGAAAGGGTTTAGAAATGTGTTTGTGGAAAATTAGATGTCTGGCTCCCAGAGCAGCCCAGTGCCAGCACATCCAGGCTGTGGGCTAACAAATCTCTGAGTGTATTCAATCTTACTAAGTGGCTTCACAAAGTCCAATCTCTTGCCCCACCAATTCCCCTGGGAGGGGAGGAGGGAGGGAGAGGTTGACAAGCTTGGGTTTTTTTGGCAGCAGAACTCCACAATTAGAGAGCACAGAGATTTCCAAAAACAATGCTTTCCAAAGACAGAGTCCCCAGGCAGCCCGAGCTGTTCACTTCGTTCCCTGCCCAGCCATAGCAGGGCTGTGCTGCCTGGGATGGGCTGCAGTGGCCTCCTGGCACCATCCAGCCCCCCCCAGCCACCCCTTCCATCCCCAGTGGATTATTTTTTCCTTTGTCTCCTTCCCAAACTGGCTTTCTGAAACTGTTGAAAAGTATTTTCCCCTTCCTCTCTCCGAACACTGGATTTCTTTGTCTTAACAGGTCAACGGACTGACTGCTCCCTTGCCAGGTAGGTGTGACATCATTTTTTTTAAGGAGAATCTGACGCAGATTGGTCATTTTAAGCAGTTCCTGACAGGATATGTATCTATTAGAAAAGTTATATTCATTTAGCTAATACATAAACAAATTCCTGCTAGTGAATGTGGCTTTAAATGCCTTCACTGCCACTCGTTTGGGTTCCAGGTGGTGGCACAGCTTATACCAGTGCCCAGTAACCTCTGCTCAGCTGAGTGACACCTCTTGGGGTGGTTAGACATTGGAATGGGCTGCCCAGGGAGGTGGTTGAGTCCCCATCCCTGGAAGTGTTTAAGAGCCATGTGGATGTGGTGCTGGGGGACATGGGTTAGGGACCCTGGCAGTGTAGGGTTAGTGGTTGGACTCGATGATCTTAAAGGTCTCTTCCAACCAAATGATTCCATGGTTCTTTCTTGTGAGGCTGTGCCTGCTTAACCACCTCTCCTTGCCTGGTGTGGCCAGACACCTGCTGGCAGAGCTACCTCTTGTAACAGGCTGGGAAATTGGGGTTAAAAATCTCCAAAGAAGGAAAAAAAGAAGAGGTGGATATAGGGAAATCTTTCACTTTTTCTTGCCTTGCTGCATTTAATCCAGATCAGGAAGGGGACAGGCAGGTGTGTTCATAACCACATCTGTGTTTCTGTGAGGGAGGTGGCTCTGTGACTCCGTGGGTTTTATCCACGTGAGTGGTGGATGAAGCTGAGTGGCATCAGTCAGAAAACTTCATCCCATTGATGCCTTCAGCTCTGCTCCCAGACCCCCTGGACTGCAGCATCAGGGAGGTGGTGGAGAGTAAACGTTCCATTAATAATGAGGAGCAATCACAGAACCATAACCAAGCTGCTCCTGATGGGGTTTGTATAAAACATCACAAATCTCCAGCCCCAAATGGATGGATTCACGAGGAGCTGGAGCAGGGTCTGTGCATCATTCTGCCCTGCTAACAAAAGGAAGGTGATTCCCACTGATCTGGAGTCATTACTACTTTTCACATTCCTTACAGCAAAGCAAAGCTGACAGGTCCTAATTAGAGCCTGACATTTGTAATAATAAAATATTATTCATCATGAAAGAATTTTAAATATCAAAGAATCATTGCTGCTAATAGTTTAACATAGGCCTTATTGTCTGTGACAGCCCATGGAATCTCATTGCTTTTTTTTTTTTTCCTTTTCAGTGTTTTTGATTTTTATAAAAGGAATTTCCCCTGAATTAGCATATTGTACAGTCTTTTTAAAAAATCACTCTTCTAATCACCTTATTTATAATTCAGCAGCCATCTGCCCTAGCAGGGAATTGGCTTGAATCATACATCAGGGCCTCTCTACTATTATCTTTCATGCTTCAGTATTTTTTTGCAAGAAACTAAAGGAATTTTAAACCCCAGTAATAAATTCTGAGGGAGAAAAAAAACCCTGGGCAAAGCAAAGCTGCTTCCTATTTTGTTACACCTCACATCTACCCACTGAAATAAATGAGACTGTGGTGGTTGATGATGGAGAAGCTTAGCCTGGCTAGGGAGTGCTGGTGTTTGAGGGGGTGAGGGTGTATTTATTTATTTGAAGTCTTCCCAGAAAGGATCATAAGGGATCATAAGGACCCTGCAGTGGCAGCTGCTGGCAGCCCAGCAGGACTCAGGCTCTCCCACCTGCTTCCCCCACCCCAGCCTGGGGTTTAGAACCAGCTCCACCTTCCACGAGGAGCCCTGTAGAGCAGATTTCCATCTGGTGGGAATGAAAATGTCCAGGGTAATCTTCTGTCAGAGCAGTGGGACTCCCTTGTGGCTCTTTGAGGATTTTTTAGGGGTTTTTTTAAGTCATTTAAAATCTTGCCCAAGCTCCAGCTGAATGAGTTGTTCTGATGACTTGAGTATCTGGCTCCTTCCCTGCTGCAAAGCACGCCTGGTTTGGAATACAGAATCATCACAGAATGTTAGGA
>VYZU01032805.1:5951-35580 GCA_013401355.1 Ceyx cyanopectus | reverse complement strand
TTATTCATTTAAGAAGAGTCTTTTTCTTGACATAAAATTGTAAAAAAAATAAAATAAAATTATAGTTTATGATGTCATTATAATTCATCTCCATTTTTTAAAAACAGAGTATTAAGTCATTCCATTACACTGCCTTACCCTTAATCTTTCCCTTTTTCTAAAAAATTGACATATTTATCATTGATTTTCCAGCAGCTGTTGTACTGGATGCCCTTTTTTTAAAAGCACTTCAGTTAATCTGACCTCTCTTAATGATTACTCACATATCCTTTAGTAAGTGAATAAAACTTTTCTTTCACAGATAGTAGGTACTTAATCCTCACTATTGAGAATACGATGAAACCTTGAATACTTGTCAAAGATTCATTTTATAATCCTGAGGTTGGTTTGCCGTCAGTGATTTACACAGTGGCTGTGCTTGCAGTAATTGATTCATTCCATACTTAAAGTCTGCTGCTGTCATTAAAATGACAGTACATTTGCTGTTGCAATTTTGTTTTACTTTAAAAACCGCTTAATTCTCCCATGGAAATACATGGTATTGAAACAGAAAAAAGAATGTTGTGTATCAAAATTAAATGAAGATAACTTCATTTTTACTTGCAAAATAATAAACTGGAAACATTTAAAACATGAGCTAGCTTTTGTGACTTAATGGAAGTTTTGACCTATAATTGCATGAACAAAGTGTCTTGGTTCAACAAGATTTTTTAAGACACTTCAAATACCTGCTTTGAAAACTCAGTTTTAAGGTACAGCTCCTATAGTTAATTAGCATCTCAGATGCAATGCCCATTGATGCTAAGCTTCAATAATACAGCAGATTTTAATTTTGGACTGACAGTGACAAATGTACTCATAAAAGCATGTTACATTTACAGTTACTCCAGAAAAAAAACTATACAGGCTGCATTCTCCTGGTATGCATTGTCTTTTCTGAAAAACAGAATCCTATGCAAAGCATTTAACTGATTTCTTACACTGACAATGTGACATGCAGCTTTCATTTTCTTGAGTGTGCTTGATGAGGAGATTAACTAAGTGCTAAGGTACAGTAGAACCCTCTAAAGGACACAGTAGTGTTTTCCCCCATTGTCCTAGTTTTTTGAAGCTATTGAGGAACGAGTTCCCAGTGAATGCACTAATTATTGCCCAGCAAACCACAGTAAGTTACAATTTCTATTTAACAGAAAAAAATAAAGGTTATAACAAAAAAAAAAAAAAGCTTTTGTACAGCTCTTTCAGTAATATAATGTCATGTTAATTTTAATGAAGCTTCATTAAAGTTCGTAGATAAGAAAGATAATTGTCATTCATTAACATTGTGGTTCTACCCACAGCTGAAAAACATGTAAAATGTTAATAAGAACAAAGATTCAAGTATGACTGAAATGGAAGGAGACAGTGTGAAAGGATTAATTAAGCCACAAAAAAACCCGGCATCATTGATAGTTTAGTAAACTATAAGGATATGAGAAAAAGTTAGGTTACAGTAAAACATTATCTATCCTTTCCAACCTTGATGTGCCTAAGCAGTCTGTCACTTAGGACTGAATGCAAAACCAGAAGGTCACTTAGGACTGAATTCTGACCATAACAGCAGCTCATGCTCTTCCCACTGAGGTCTCTGTATCTGCTGTACTTACTCATGGACAGAGCAGGGTTTTCATCATTTAGAACATCTTTTGCACAGTGCAGTTAAAGAGAATAATCTGGTCCGACTGTTAGATAATTCTTGATCTGGAAGGGCTAAATTTAGCTCTGAATGTGGCATAACATAGTTTTCTGCTGTGATAAAATTTGCTTTGTTTCCAATACTAGCAAATGAGGCACATGAAAGAAAAAATTCAACTATCTCTGTGTTTACACAAAGATTAGCTTGAGTCTGGGCATGCCATTGTCCCAGTATTCAATATAATAATAGTATTGATTTAATATGAAGAATTGTTTTGAAGGCGTACTGATTTTTGTGGTAAGCTTAAATAACTGATTTTTTTCCTATGCCTGACTAGGTAATCCACAAGATTTATTATTAAAGTGAAATGCAGAATTCTAGTTGAATTGCTTTAGGTAAAAAATAGTTCAGATAACTTTCAGGTGCAATTGCATCTCTGAAAAAAAATTACTGTGGGCACTTACGCACACCCATGTAAATACATGATCCCTGGAATCAGGTCTTGCTTCTGAAGTTTCAGTGAGGAGGGAAAGAACCCTGTGAAAGTTATAATCGCTCAATAAGAGGCATTTCTAATGTAAATAATTGCTGTTGTTGGGTCTCCAAGGAGAGTGCTTTAAGTACTGCACTGCTTTATTATTTTTCATCTATAATATTTTATAACATTTCACCACAATGTCAGATATTCCTTCTAAAAAAAATAATCTCTAATTAATACACTTAGTTTCAGTGTAGGGGGTTTTTTTTTGGTTTGTTTTTTGTTTTGGTTTTTTTTTTGTGATTCTCCTAAATATTTCACTTAGAATATATTCTCCTCTTTCTGAAACAGAGAGAAAAAGTTGCAAGTAACACATCCCATTAGGGGCAGAACTAAAATACCCCATGTAATGGGGCAAATAAACATTGAAGGAACTGGTAATCAAAAAAAAGAAGTGTTTTGACAAAATGTTCCACAAGCCATTGAATTTCATTTAAAGAATCTACTAAAGAGATCTGCTAATTTGGAAGAACTGCCTCTGACACAATTACAATTACTTTTTGCATTTTTGCAATTAATTCCATATCTAGAAAATCCTGCTGTCATTTAATTCTCTAGGAAATGTTCTGTTAATTTGCAGTTAAAAATGATAATCATCACTGCTTTTTCATTGAAACTCTTTCTTGTCCCCAGAATTATCGTTAGGAAACCTGCACTGGAGTGTTTCATGCAGTTCTAGAAGCATGCAAAAAATACAGATACATGCGTTGCAGTGAAGTTTTGTGTTAGTTTGTTTTGCTGAGCTTGTTTACTAGCAGCTGAAACTCTTTTACTGTGGTGTGTAATAGCCGAGGTGTGTGTTTTAAGGGCATCATGTGTCTTTTAAAAAAATATTGGTTTGTGCCTGAAGTACATGCAAAACTACACATGTGCAGGGGGCTACTGTGGAACTAATCTGTGTTTCTGTGACTATTGCTTGGAGAAGACGATGTCTCTCAGGGTGTTTTGATGAATGAAATATTTCTAATGGGAGACACTAGGAGGAGAGGGACTCCCTGCTACTGGCAAATACTCTCCATAGCCAAAAAGTTAGAAAATTGTAAGAACCAAGATGCTATGTAGTAGGATGTGATATAGGATATGCTGTATTAGTCATAAATCATAAAGCAGCTGAACTAATCTGCACATAAGGAAAATGGCATTCTAATTTTCTTTTGAAAATCCAAACATCATTCTCTACCTTGAATTTCACTGTGCTGGTGCTGCTCTACAAAGCAGAAGAAAACTGATGAGCAAATTGTTAATCCAATAATTGTAACAAATAATTAGCTTCATAATAATCAGACAGTGAAGAATCTAGAATAAGAATATTAACTCTCTTTCTTCTTCCTCTTCCTTCCCCACCATGTTCACAACTGAGTATTTGAGTAAAAATGTATTTTCTATGAGATTCCAGAAAATGTTTTCTTCTTTTTGTATGAAAACAAAACAAAACAAAACTGTAAACTTACTATGATTGTGAGCTGAACATGTGATATAAATAGCAAGGCCAAGATATTTTCTTTGACTTCCCTTTCTTTTCATTATCACTTCCTCAGGATATTCACTCCTTATTGTGACCCTATGTAATTTCTCTTTTTTTTTATTATAAATCGATAATTTAAAAATGCTGTGGCTCATGAAGCTTTTGGTATGAGAATGCTATTCATGTCAGAAATAAGATTGACATGCCAGAAAAAAGCACTTTCAAAACTGGTGAATATTCAGCTAGGGGTAGGGTTCCCTGCTGCTTAGACCATTTCACCTTAATATATTTCTTAGGTGTTTGTCAGCTAAGGCATGTTCTGTTGCAGTTTTAAGGTTTATTATGAATGTTGCTTAAAAATCATTTAACATTTCAAATGTTACATGAACATTTGTACTTGTATTGATGCTATATAACATGAGTCAGAGCTAAGAAAAGTGCAAAATGTTTAAAGTAGAAATAAACCAAAGGTGGCTTATCTAACCGGGGAGACACAATCATCTGGTATGGAAACTTTCTTATAAACCCCTGGATGGATGAACTACACCTTACCTAGAGAGATGCTCTTAGCATGAGATCAAAATGACCATATTTCCTTATCTGGGGCCTGTTTTTTGCATTTGGGGCTTTGAGGACTGAGAGTATTTGTTCTGTAAAATTTCTTTCACCCCTTTGTTTGTAGCCCCACTCCTGCTGAGAGCAAATCATCACAAGTGCAGACCCTGCATGAGTGGGCTGTGCCTGGGGGAGAGCTGCTCACGGGTCCCCACCTTTGTCACCTCTAAAAGAAGCCACTTCAGTCACCCCTCATTTGCATAGAGAGATTTAATTTCCATCCCCTAAACATGACGAATTGCAGAGANCTACTGGCAAATACTCTCCATAGCCAAAAAGTTAGAAAATTGTAAGAACCAAGATGCTATGTAGTAGGATGTGATATAGGATATGCTGTATTAGTCATAAATCATAAAGCAGCTGAACTAATCTGCACATAAGGAAAATGGCATTCTAATTTTCTTTTGAAAATCCAAACATCATTCTCTACCTTGAATTTCACTGTGCTGGTGCTGCTCTACAAAGCAGAAGAAAACTGATGAGCAAATTGTTAATCCAATAATTGTAACAAATAATTAGCTTCATAATAATCAGACAGTGAAGAATCTAGAATAAGAATATTAACTCTCTTTCTTCTTCCTCTTCCTTCCCCACCATGTTCACAACTGAGTATTTGAGTAAAAATGTATTTTCTATGAGATTCCAGAAAATGTTTTCTTCTTTTTGTATGAAAACAAAACAAAACAAAACTGTAAACTTACTATGATTGTGAGCTGAACATGTGATATAAATAGCAAGGCCAAGATATTTTCTTTGACTTCCCTTTCTTTTCATTATCACTTCCTCAGGATATTCACTCCTTATTGTGACCCTATGTAATTTCTCTTTTTTTTTATTATAAATCGATAATTTAAAAATGCTGTGGCTCATGAAGCTTTTGGTATGAGAATGCTATTCATGTCAGAAATAAGATTGACATGCCAGAAAAAAGCACTTTCAAAACTGGTGAATATTCAGCTAGGGGTAGGGTTCCCTGCTGCTTAGACCATTTCACCTTAATATATTTCTTAGGTGTTTGTCAGCTAAGGCATGTTCTGTTGCAGTTTTAAGGTTTATTATGAATGTTGCTTAAAAATCATTTAACATTTCAAATGTTACATGAACATTTGTACTTGTATTGATGCTATATAACATGAGTCAGAGCTAAGAAAAGTGCAAAATGTTTAAAGTAGAAATAAACCAAAGGTGGCTTATCTAACCGGGGAGACACAATCATCTGGTATGGAAACTTTCTTATAAACCCCTGGATGGATGAACTACACCTTACCTAGAGAGATGCTCTTAGCATGAGATCAAAATGACCATATTTCCTTATCTGGGGCCTGTTTTTTGCATTTGGGGCTTTGAGGACTGAGAGTATTTGTTCTGTAAAATTTCTTTCACCCCTTTGTTTGTAGCCCCACTCCTGCTGAGAGCAAATCATCACAAGTGCAGACCCTGCATGAGTGGGCTGTGCCTGGGGGAGAGCTGCTCACGGGTCCCCACCTTTGTCACCTCTAAAAGAAGCCACTTCAGTCACCCCTCATTTGCATAGAGAGATTTAATTTCCATCCCCTAAACATGACGAATTGCAGAGATTTCCTTCAGTTAATGCTTTTAACAGCTCCCTATAAACTTCATTAATCAGGCCAGCTCTAGGCCCAACGTGCAGCCTGGAAGCAGCTAATTTGCCTGATGAGCCCGTGACTTTAGTGAATAAACAGGTGGATAAGCCGAGGGTTTTATGGCCTTAATTACACTCTAATCAGTTCAGCACTTGGTGGGCAAAAGGGAAGAGGGAAATGAGGCAGCAGTAGCAAGAGCATCAGCTTCTCAGCCCTTCCTTTCTTGCATCAGCTCTGTTTTCCTGCTTCACTCTCTCCTCTCCTGCTTTCCCTTTCTAGTGTTTGCCTCTGACCCACTTGGCTTTCCCCTTTTTCTCCTCTTTCCACTCTCCTGTTCTGTTCCCACAAAAACAAACCTCTGATTAAGAGAGAGGCTGTTTTGTTCTTTCTTTGCTGCTACTTGCTGCCTCCTTTTTCCCTCTTTTTTAATGTTTTACCTCTCCATACCTCATTCCCTCTCTCACCTCTCCCCTGCCTCTGGGCCCTGCCTCCCCTCACCGCCCGCTCTCTCCCCTGCTGCATATTCTCCCTGTCACAGTTAGGCCGCCTGACAAATCACTTCAAGGGCAGCCTAACTTTGAAGGACAAGACAAAGCTTTAGCATATGGTCCAATCCCCAGATGTTTGTCTCTCTCTCTTGCTCTCTCTCCCTCCCCTCTTATAAGGGCTACTTGGGAAGCCCGGTTGTTTTGTTTTTGTTGTTGTTGTTTGGTTTTTTTTATTCTCTCCTTCCTCCCCCCAAGTTTTGGGGTGGAGTCTCTAGCTGTGAGGACAGCTTTTCCCTTTACAGCCTCCCCCAAGAGGAAGCAGTGTTGGAAGTGGGGACCAGTTCTGACACTTAGTGATGTTTTTCATAGCATGCAAAGGGTGGTGGCAGTCCCGTAGGTCTGGGAGACAGAAGGATGCTCCCGGCTCTCACAGCCGGACCTACCTGACGGTGTCAGACGCCCTCGCTCCTGTGCCGTCAAGCATGGCACCAGGGAGAGCCTGCGTAAGAGAGCGGGAAGGATGCTGCCGCAACCCCTAACCACCCCATGAGGAGGGAGAAGCCGGGAGGAAGAAACCTGCTGCTTCCCCGCTCGATACATCGTATGCCCACACAGGAACGGGCGCAGCCGCGCGGGCCACGGACCGGGCAGGATGCGGCAGCAGGGGTTGGGGGTGGTGTGGGGAGGATGGCTGCGAGGGCAGGTGTGGCCGTCCCCGCTCCCGGTGGCGCCGGGGGCGGCAGGGATCTGGATGCTACCGCAGAGCTGTCGGACGTGCCGGCGGGTGAGGGACGGGACGAATGTGTGGGCCAATAGCCAGCGCTCGCCAGACCGTGCGTTCCCCGAGAGCTGCGGGAGTCTGACCAGGTGTTTGTGCTTATTTACACGATTTGGCCGAAAACAGGCAGTTGTAAGAGCCTTACACGGCATCACAGAGCAAAACTCTTTCGGTAGAGAAGATCTGGCACAATTTACCTGTCGGGGTTTTTATTATCGCTTCTCTTCGTAAGTCCTTTAGTAACACTAGTCCCCTGCACGGTGGTCTAGGCAGCACAAAAACTAAAAGTTCTGCATCCACAGCCACTGAATGTACCGTAAATAATAAAAAAACCAAACAAACCCAAACAACCAAAACCAAAACAAGCAACAACTAAACAACCAAAATCCAAGAAAAAGCTGTTCAATAGGTAACTGTGGATCACAACTGTCAGTGAGTAAGCCCAGCTCTAAGACAAGGCTTCACTCCTGCTTCCAAATGAATGCTGGCTCATGTAACTGGCTGCTAAAACTGGTCATAGAACTTCTTAGAAACAAATACGTTTTTCCTTTCCAAAAACTTATAATGAGAAGGATTTGTTTAAGCATTTTACCTCAACTGTCAAAGACATAGTAAGTGAATAAAAGATTGTATTCTGCAGTAGCCACTTCTTAATACAGTTTTTCATCCTGTACATGTATATTGTTATATGGAAACTTAAAAAAATGAACTGTCACAAAAAGAAAACAGATTTCGTCTTTGTCTGTCTCTTTACAGAGCAATTAAAATATTCCTAGTATTTCAGGAATGGTCGACAACTTTCACTTGAAATTTGTACAGGTGTCTTTATAATGCCTCATATTTATTTTATTTTTAACTGTGCTAATTAACTTTTTTCACAGCTTTATAATAGGTACCTGCAGTGTATAATTCAATTGCCCTTTTAAAAAAACCTTTTATATATATATGACTAGTATATATTATTAACTGTTACATATTTTTTCCTAAAATCAAACACAGTCCCTTCTTTGCAGATTAATTCAGATACCGTTTCCTTCAGACACTCAACATTTCTTGCTAACATTAATTTTTAAAGTGGGCATTAATTTAACAATCATTTGACTTCAGTTGCTTAAAACATTTTTTTGACCAAAAATAATAATCAGGAGGTGACTCTTTCTTAAAATTATCAATGTAAAGGCAATTCTGAAGAAAGTTAATACAATGACCTGTCTTCAGTTTTGTATGACTCAATGAATCTTGAGTGTACTTAGTGCAAGTTCCTTTTGTGTCTTGCTATTATGATAAAATGAAATCCTAACATTCTTGAGTATAACAGAGAAGAAATGAATGGCAAAAACTTGAAGGCTTTACTTACTGTACCAAGATTAAATTGCCTGTCCCCTAATAAAATTACATCTTGTAGAGGTACATTGCCATGATGGAATTTGGGATAGTACTATCCTGCTGTTAATTTCCAGGTCTGCCTATTGCATTACTGTCTAATAATCAAAGGGAATTAAGATATTTTTTTAAATGTGGGAGAATTTCCCCCTGCCAGGTTCTGCAAATTCTCAAAGTGGCCCTGGAGAAATACAAATGCACAAAGCGTCAGGCAAAGAAGCCAGGCCTGTATTCAGCACTCCATCATCCCTTGTCAGAGGTGCAGCCACTATGCGTTATCCTGCTGTGATTGATAGAGTGGGTTTGTGCAGATTGGGGGAGCTGGGCATGGCTCAGATGGCCCTGTCGTTCTGGCTCCATTTCATACTACCTGTAGGGAAAACAAAAACTTTGCTGGTATTGGTAGTTCAGTGCTGGTGAGAAATTTTACTTCGTTGCCCATAACATAAAGGTCATATTGCATAAAAGTTCAATGTAGTTTCTAGCTTTACATGGTAATAATCTAAGAACAGGAAGAAAAGGAAAGGACAGACCTTGCTTATGTGAATCATGTCACAATAATAAACTAGCTTTCAGGTCATTATGCTTGTTTCTTTGTTTTAATTGACAACTTCTTCGGTGGGCAGTGTGCTTGAAAATTTTCCCTTATCTTTTGACTCATTTATTCATCAGAAGGAACTGACATGTTTTCAATGCAGTGCTGTCCTTTTCCTTTTAAGATTAATTTGGTGTCAATATTACTGGTGAGAAAAATAGAATAAAATATACATAAAGTAGGTTGTTATATGTCAAATCAAACCATAATAAAATTCTATTCCCAGTTATAACAGGTGATCAGAAAGTCTACTGAAAGGAGCTATTATTGATGTAGGATATAATGTAATAATTTATGCAGTTAGAATCTTTGACACTTTTTTTTTCAGCTATGGAGAAGAGTTTACATTTCTTTGTCTATGATCATTCAAGATCTTGACTAATTGATGTGAGATCAAAGATGACAACAATCTCACCAGTCTTATGTAAAACTATAATATCATCGAGTTCCTTAATTTCTTCCTGAAATGGCCAAAGGCAAAAAAAAATATTTTTTTTTTAAAAAAATTTGCATAAAAGGTCTCCAGTTTAAAAATATAATATTTCTTTCATTAGGACTTTTACGTAATCCCTGCAGATATCTACAGATATTTACAAACTTAATCAAAATTAGTATATAAATATTACTGCAAACTATTCTGGGGGAAAATAGAGCTTTATTTTGTTTTAAAGTATTAACAAATTACAATAATATAGGATTGCATTAAAAAAATATTAAACGTTCACATATATATTTCTACTAATATAAATGGAAGGGGCCACTCTCAGATTCTAATTGATTAATCCTAATTTATCATCCTATAAACTCTCCCCTCCCCATTTCATTTCTGTGGGCAAAATATTCACCTATTTCTGTGCTTTGAAACAGGAAAGCAAGGACGCTGTGTATTTTACATCAATAAAAGAAATTTTGAAAATTGCTTTCTACTACAAATTGCTTTAATAGCTAATGTTGGTGTGCTTCTCTGTTGTGTTGGTTTTTTGCGGGGGGGAGTTGTTTTGTTGTGGGGGGCGTTTGAGGTTTTTTTTTGTGTGTGTTGGTTGTTGTTTTTTAGTACTGATAACAAACAAGCAGTTGAAATGATTCAGCACTCATTTTTAGACTACTCTGTGTTACCGTTTGTTCATTTAAATAATTTGCAGGGAGTTTCAGAGACTGTCCCACACCAGCAAGCTTGTATCTACTTTTACGTTCTTATAATTTTGGAAAAATTACTTTTCTTTCAGGTATTTGGGTATTGAGTATTTACGGTAAGGAAGAAGTTAGATCAGAGGTCTTTTCACTGGGCAAGAAAAGTATAAAACTACTTGCCTATATATATGTTTATAGACACTGATTTAGGTACCACACATGCTTGTACAAATTATTTTTGTAATTTATTTTTTTAAATATGAAGTTAAGATAGCGAGATCTTTCAAAACTTACTGCCCTGAGTATCTTGAAGCATTTTGCGATACATTCCCTTTAAACATCTACTTCAGATATGATACTTAACTCTGGTTTAAACCCTACCTATTGTACCTAAACGTGAAAAATTGAAACTGCTATTTAAAAAATGCTTACCAAAAAAATGCTTACCAATGTAGGGTAATTAACAACACCCTGGAGTAGTATATCATAGCTAATTCAGTGAGCCTTGTTTTACAGCTGCCACCAAGCAACAAGCAGTAGTTATAAAATGCTCATGTATCAGAATATTCCTTTAGCACCTCATTTATTATTGTACCATAAAAAATGTCCCCTTGAATTTATTATGATACCACTGTATTAAGGGTCTTAGTCACAAATAAATGATTTGTATATGCACACATATAAAGGTGCAGTTTTATTGTAAAACACAGAGAATCTGTCTAATAAATTATCTCTGAAGCAAATGAAATTGATTTTTTACTGAAAGGAGGATGGCTAAAGGTGAATAAAGTTATATGCATAGGTAAAAGATAACTTTTCTTAAATTAATAGCTAGGGTGTAGTTTGTGTTTTCCTTTGACTTTAATGCTTCTTTCTGTGAATAAAACTCTATCAAAAAGCATCTACAGTGATGAGAATTCCAGACAAACAGACACACACATGAGCGTAGTTTGACAGTCCATTGTCTTTATAAACATATGATAGACCCAGAGGCAAATCTAAAGCTGCCAACAAAACTACTAAATGAGTCTGCCAAAGAGCCAGATGCTGCAGCTGGAAAAGTATTTTCATTGTCTTAAGCAGCTGCATACTGCGATTACTGTCCTGAAAGGTGGTGAAGGAATTGGGACTATGGTTATCAATTAAATGGTATGCAGTTACACTTTCGTGTATATATGTTTGTGGGTACATATATGTGTGATTATGACAGCAACTATGTTTACTAATGAGAAAAATAGATTATTTCTTATTTTCTAGTAACTTATTAAAGGCCAGTAGCAGAATTGTTATGGATGGAGTGTCATATTTAAAAATGCTTAAGATGACTAGTTCTGTTTTTCTGACTTTTACAGTTTTGGCTAAGAGAGGAAAGACCAATGTTCAGTTGAGTGCCCTTGGGGGATCCACACACAGATACAGGCATCCTTCCCAAATCCCCATCTCCTATACTGAGCATATGGATTTTGATTTGGGAAAATGAATTGGAGTAGTCCAAGTGTCTTCAGCATGCCATTTAATAACTAGTGGGCTTAGAAAGGTTGTTAAGAGCATCAGCAAATTCAGAAAGTAATGCTCTAACCTTCTATTATGCAAGGCACTTTGTGAGAGCAGGATGACTGGGAGACCCTGCATGGCAGATCAAGAATGTGGCTTCACAGGGGTGCAGGACCCAGCTTACTGACCAGCTGAGTTGAATAACAAAAAGAAGCTGAGTGAATCTGTCTCTGTAACATAGTCTTTTTTCTGTGGAACAAAAAAGGGAGAAAGATGAGCAGGAATGGGGGTGGCCATCCATACTTTTCTGGTGAGGCAGTCTGTGCTACCATGGTGCTCAGTTTAACTCCCATAATGTCTGTGCAGCCACTGATAGCATGAGGTAATATATATTTGAATTTACAGTCACTTGCAAAGACAGATGTATGTAATTTATAGAACTAGACCATGTGCAATTAGGAAACATGGTAGCTGAAATGGTGTTCCCATTCTTTTTCTGCGAAGCTGTACAGATTTGTAGTTTGAAGAGGCCTTTATATAATATTAGAGATTGGGAAAGTATGTGCTAAAGCCTCCTTGGCTAGATAATTACTTTTTTATCATTATAATGACCTGTCGTACTAATACAGGGTTGGGGTTTTTTTTCCCCCAAAAGTTAATCAATTCTATAAGGGAAGGGACTAGAAAAGAAAATAAATTGAAATAATTGTTTTACAGGCTAAATATATTTATTTTTTAGTCTTACCCTTTAAGTGGTTTTATATTATTACATACTATTTGTATTATAAAAGTGACAAATTATTAAAAATCCCAACCAATGAACTAAGAGTAGAACTTGGATAATGGACAGTGCAGATAGTACCTATGTGTATGTATAGCCATATATAACTACTTTTAGAGGGAGAATTTATGACATATATTTATGACATTAAAATATTAGTCTGAAATACTGCTGCATACACTAGCTTTCAAATTTGTCTTTATGCAAAGGGTGGAAGGGAACAGTCTGCAAAAGAATAGTTACTAATTTCCCTGCTCTCAGTTTTTAGTGGGAAATTGTAATGTTCAATATCCAGTATAAGGAGGACTAAAAGCTTTCACTTTAAAATAATGGTGCACAGAGAATGTGATTTCCACCATATTTAGAGAACAATTTTCTGTCAATTGGAACATCCATGAACAGTTAAGAGATTTTCAATGAGAAAATACTGTTTTCATGTTTTTGCACACAAACATTTTTTCTTTTCTTCTAAATTGAGTGGCTGCTTTTTTTTTGTTTTGTTTCTAAGTCAGACATGGATCAAAATAGTAGATGCCAAGAAGTGACAGAATTGCAGATGAAGGTGGAAATAAAGTAAGAGTAGGCAATATCCTACAGAGGAAGTTGCAAGGTAAATAAAGAACTTTTGTTTGCTGTTTTGTAGAATAGTAGTGTCTCCCTGTAGGCTGAGCAGGCTGGCTGATACATCCAGAGGGGACGGGTGTCAGGCTGGTGCAGGTGTCAGTGGCTGCCAGTGAGTGATTGCACCATCAGCCTCCTACCGTGATCCATCATGCGGGCCCAGCCAGTGAAGAATCACAGCCTCAGCAAGGTGCTGAGCCCAGCAACATATCATTAAACAAGGTTACCACCAGCAGATTTGTTCCCATGATCAATCTGGTCAATAACCGTTCCACCTCACTGTACATTTTTTTCCCACTTAAAACATAAACAAGTATTATAAAAGTGATGTCAAAACAATGTAAAGCTCTAAGACTTCATTTCTTCAATGAAAACCTGGCAAGCTGCAGGTTTCTTGTAAATCCCTTATAAATAATGAAAAATAACCCTTCCTACAAAAAATTATCTTCCAACTAATCCTCTGAGCTAATTAATATTTTATGACTTGAAGTTGTTTACTTCTGACTCATTTCTGGGTGGATTTTTTTTTTATTTTTTTTTTTTAATTTTCAACCCCTAAAATTGATTTCTGGTATGTATTAGGATGTGGTGTGCTGTGCAATACCCATGTCAGTTTAAAATCATCCACAAGCAATCTCACAGAAGACAGAAACAAAACAATTCCATGATTGCTTTGTTTTAATTCTAGTCTCTTATATTAACCTTCTGTCAGATCTGAACAGACCTTTTTCCACTCTGGCTCACCCAGTATCATTGTGCTGCACACAGGCATCCCCAGTTATTAAGACATTTCCTCTGTGCACTCAAAGAGCTGTTTGCCTTTTCTGTTGCAATAGTGGTCTGCACACCACTGGGCAGAAACTGAGAGATCCTGGAGTCTCCCAGCAGATACCAGCTCACCAAGAGAGTTATTAATACAGTCTTTGTGCTGCATTCAAATGGTTTGTCATATGAGAGGTGAGGGTCAAATCAGAGAGTTTCATAAACTCATAGGCAGCAATGGATAAGCTAAATTTCTTCACAGCAGGCTATTGAGCTTTTGGAAACAAGTAAAGGAGGCTACAGGGAAAAACTGAGCTGTCATTCCTTCATGATCTCTTTTACTAACAGAGAAAAACCTTGTGCTAATCAGAAATACAGACATGACAAAGGGTTGAGAAAGGAGTATATGTCTATAGTAAATAGCAGAGAAGAGTTTGAACTGATGTGCTGTCTCTGGTAGCCATTCTGATGACTTCATAACAAGTAATCCTCCCACTAATTGTGCAGTTTGCAGAGCTGTACAGGACTGTGTTTAAGAACAGGCTGTTATGTCTTAGTGTCATAGTGGGTAGATCACAACTGTTGTTAGTAAAGCTTTCTGTGATCAGGAAGAAATGTAAACTGAGTTCCTGTACTAGAAAAACATAAAAGGTATTTTCATGCTAATATTTAGTGAAGTCAGATTTAGACTGTTTGTATAAGGATAATGTTTCCTCTTGGGTGTTGTTGGGTGGATAGAAAAGCTCAGCTGAAACACTACATCCAGAAAAAAGTTGCAGCTTTCTGTAGAAATAAAAAAAATATCATATTTTTGACCTCCATGTCATTTTTAAGGGAGTTCAGATAATTGGGTGCACAAGGCTGGATGAAGATTCGTATTGCCTGCCCTGTTTTATTTTTATCATCTCCCAACCTAAAAAAATTAGCCAAAACAAACTTCTGCTGAAATTAAAAATAATTCTAAGATGGTTGTTTGCATTGGTCATACTAAATAAGTTTTAAAGTTTTCCTATGTAGACAGTCTGACTGTCTGTGAATGAGTGACTGTTGCTGAATGTGTCTGACCTTCCCATCAATATGGGTGAGACTGAGGGCTCAGTGGAAGTGTTACACATGGTGCTCTTCTCTCCTTTATACTTCAGGTCAAAAACTGCTTAGGGTAAAATGTCACCACCTGCATCCAGACCTGTAGTCCTTGCAGCCTCCAAGCAGTCAACACTTCTTCAGTCCTAGGGGTTCCTCAGCACTACAGAATCACAGAATGCTAGGGTTTGGAAGGGACATAGAAGATCATCTAGTCCAACCTCCCTTCCAGAGCAGGATCACCTAGACCAAATCACCCAGGAACAGATCCAGGCAGATCTTGAGTGTCTCCAGAGAAGGAGACTCCACCACCACCCTGGGCAGCCTATTCCAGAGCTCTGTCACCCTTATTGAGAAAAAGATTTTCCTTGTTTTGACCCTAAACCTCTTGTGCTCCAACTTGCACCCATTGTCTCTCGTCCTGTCATTGGATGACAGTGAGAAGAGTCTGGCTCCATCCTCCCTACACTCACCCTTAACATATTGATAGACATTGATGAGGTCCCCCCTCAGTCTCCTCCAGGCTAAAGAGCCCCAGCTCTCTCAGCCTCTCCTCATAAGGGAGATGCTCCACTCCCTTCAGCATCTTGGTAGCCCTGCGCTGGACTCTTTCCAGTAGTTCTGTCTTTTCCGAACTGGGGTGTCCAAAACTGGACACAGTACTCGAGGTGGGGGTCTCACNCCCCCTGTCCACCAGGACCCCCAGGTCTCTTTCTCCAGAGCTGCTCTCTAGTACATCAGCCCCCAGCCTGTACTGATCCATGAAGTTGTTCTTCCCCAGATGCAGCACCTTACACTTGCTCTTGTTAAATTTCATTAAATTTCTCCCTGCCCAACTCTCCAGTCTGTCCAGGTCTCTCTGGACGGCAGCACAGCCTGCTGCTGTGTCAGCCACTCCTCCCAGTTTGGTGTCAGCAGCAAACTTGCTGAGGGTGCTCTCTATCCCCTCATCCAGGTCATTACAGGTAACTCAGTTACAAAACTGTCATTTTACTTTGTGTCAAAAATTTATACTCCATTAGGGGCCTCGAAACACCTCATTCTTGATACAAATGTAGCTCAGAGCTGGCATCATATTGATATACTTGTAAAAATAAAATCTTGCTATGGACAAAAAGGTTATGCAAAGCCAGTAATTTATTATTAACATAATCAAAATTTTATCTGTCTGATCAAAGTGTTAATTGTTTATCAGTCCAGATTAATTCCTATAAAAGAAGGAAAAAGAAAAAAAAAAGAGGGAAGGAAGGAAGGAAGGAAAGAAGGAAGGAAGGAAGGAAAGAAGGAAGGAAGGAAGGAAAGAAGGAAGGAAGGAAGGAAAGAAGGAAGGAAGGAAGGAAGGTAGGTTATGGTTATAACATAGATCACTGCCTGCACTTGTGCATTTGAGAGGAGTTTTTTTATTATCATATTATGGAAAGAAATTCACAGTGATAGAGAACTAATCAGTTGTGGGGGTTTCTTTTCCATATTTGTTTGTGTGTTTACTTGCTTTCTTATCTGTTTAACTTACAGTGAATTCAGTTTTGTTAATCATTGCTGGTTTGGCCTGTATCAAGAACTCATCCACACAATCTGCCAATATCACGCTTCTAGACTGTATTGATAAATGCACTACAGAATTGATTGCCTGCCTGTGTAGATAAGAACATGTATTGTTCTTCAATGGGTGTAGTGCATTACTCTTAGCTAATGTGATCTCAAGATCCTTCTCAATAACACAATTTCACCAATCAAACAAGATTAAAAACCATAAATTTTTTGAAGCAGTAATCCTCAATTCATAATCCTTTGTAAGAGATAAATATGGATCAGTAAATTTTCCTGTAATGAAAAACAAACAAACAAACCAACAAACAGAATTTCACACTCAGCTGAGAATCTCTTTTTGATGCATTTAAGTTTATTAATTTAGGTTTTTTACAGATATAATTTCTTTTTTCTGACAGCAATCCTGTGATTGTAGATCTAATTTTTCTGTTAGTAAAGAGTAGGTCCCAGAACTACTGAAACTGTTTAAAGTCATTAACGCCTAGATGACTTATGGCTTCACTGCTGCATTGATTGAGGCTTCCTAATAGTCATGAGTGGTTCTTATAGTACAAGAATATAAAAGATTAAAAGGAAGCTTAGTATAAGTCAATAACTCCCCTGAAAGTAGTTAAATAATAAACGATTGGAGTTCATGTCATAAATTCTTTGTTAATAATTGCAAGCTGAAGAACATAACGAACTTTTATTGATGCTTCTATCATCGTAGTTGTATGTACATTGTTCCACTATAAAGTTATTTATACCTCTACTTTCATAAAATGGATGTCTATCTATTTGCGTCCAGATTATAAAACGTCAATACACCTTGAAACCCACAAAAATAGAGAACATTATTCAAGATCAACCTAAATTTTGTTTTCCCATGCTCAAAAAAGTATTATGACAATGCTGAACTCCCTACTGTAAACCTTAGTAGCATGCACCCCAGAAATCAGAAATTCTGTAAAAATAACCCAATTACATCCTGGATAAAATTTATCCTCTGTGGAAATTTTGTATTAAAATCAATCAAGGATTTTTTTAGATTCCACTAGCACCTACTAGCTCACTAGAAATTTAACCCTAACAGAATATTATGTATTCTGTATGGTATTTCATCCTATATGTACAATTCACACAGTTCACTTGAAACCTTAGTTATAGAAAGAAAAACATGTAATAGCAGTGAAGTGAAGAAAATGAACAATTAACATTTACAACTAATTTCTGTGTTTCTTTTTCCTTTACTTTCACACACACAAAAAAAACCCCACACCAAAACCAAACCAAAACAAAAAAACCCTCACAAAACAACAACAAAAAACCACAACAAAAACAATCCACAAAATAAATCTCGTTGTTGCTAAGTGACCATATTATACCAGCATTTTTTTTTCCAAGCTGAATCCTCATAAAAGTTAGTGGGGAGTTCTGCTGAAAACTGAATGGAACAATATAGCCTGTGGAATAAGCTGATTGAGAAGGAATATTGCTGTTTATACAGTCCGTTTTACAGCACTTGTCATTAACTTTTGGTTGCAATTAGGTTACAAAGAAAAAGAGCTGTGAAAGATGTCCTTCCCAAAGGTGCTATGTGGCTCTACACCAGGCTCTCTAAGCAACTGGGTTTAGTTTGGGCATTATTTCTCAGCCAAATCAAGCTATAGTCTCAAGTTTTAAAGAAGTAAAACATAAATATGTTGTCCATCAGTGACAATAACTGTACCTACATGACCCAAATTAGTCCAAAAGGACTAATGTATTAATAATATAGTGCTTAGTCAGTTGTATATTTTCAATCAACCCTCATTGAGATAGTTTTCCTTTTTTACCTAGATTTGAGTCTTTGTAATATTTTTGCTCTGAGGCACATTCCCTCTCCATTGATTCTTTTCACTCTGTCAAATCCAGGTTTAATTAACTAATTTCTAAAATATGTTCACCTGCATGAAACCTGTGTAGTGCAACAATGTCTTTTAGTTGTTACAGGAAATTATCTGAAATTTGAAAATCATAGCATCTCTTCAGTGTTAATTTATTTTGGGAAAAAGTTTTAACAATGGCTGATTCAACACTCAAGACACTAATGCTGAAGTTTCTGTAACAGTGTGACTGAAGAAAAATAATGAAACAAAGTTGAAACAAAATATTTAGAACATAAGAATATAAAAATAGGATAATAGTTTCACTGTTTGNGGGTGTAGTGCATTACTCTTAGCTAATGTGATCTCAAGATCCTTCTCAATAACACAATTTCACCAATCAAACAAGATTAAAAACCATAAATTTTTTGAAGCAGTAATCCTCAATTCATAATCCTTTGTAAGAGATAAATATGGATCAGTAAATTTTCCTGTAATGAAAAACAAACAAACAAACCAACAAACAGAATTTCACACTCAGCTGAGAATCTCTTTTTGATGCATTTAAGTTTATTAATTTAGGTTTTTTACAGATATAATTTCTTTTTTCTGACAGCAATCCTGTGATTGTAGATCTAATTTTTCTGTTAGTAAAGAGTAGGTCCCAGAACTACTGAAACTGTTTAAAGTCATTAACGCCTAGATGACTTATGGCTTCACTGCTGCATTGATTGAGGCTTCCTAATAGTCATGAGTGGTTCTTATAGTACAAGAATATAAAAGATTAAAAGGAAGCTTAGTATAAGTCAATAACTCCCCTGAAAGTAGTTAAATAATAAACGATTGGAGTTCATGTCATAAATTCTTTGTTAATAATTGCAAGCTGAAGAACATAACGAACTTTTATTGATGCTTCTATCATCGTAGTTGTATGTACATTGTTCCACTATAAAGTTATTTATACCTCTACTTTCATAAAATGGATGTCTATCTATTTGCGTCCAGATTATAAAACGTCAATACACCTTGAAACCCACAAAAATAGAGAACATTATTCAAGATCAACCTAAATTTTGTTTTCCCATGCTCAAAAAAGTATTATGACAATGCTGAACTCCCTACTGTAAACCTTAGTAGCATGCACCCCAGAAATCAGAAATTCTGTAAAAATAACCCAATTACATCCTGGATAAAATTTATCCTCTGTGGAAATTTTGTATTAAAATCAATCAAGGATTTTTTTAGATTCCACTAGCACCTACTAGCTCACTAGAAATTTAACCCTAACAGAATATTATGTATTCTGTATGGTATTTCATCCTATATGTACAATTCACACAGTTCACTTGAAACCTTAGTTATAGAAAGAAAAACATGTAATAGCAGTGAAGTGAAGAAAATGAACAATTAACATTTACAACTAATTTCTGTGTTTCTTTTTCCTTTACTTTCACACACACAAAAAAAACCCCACACCAAAACCAAACCAAAACAAAAAAACCCTCACAAAACAACAACAAAAAACCACAACAAAAACAATCCACAAAATAAATCTCGTTGTTGCTAAGTGACCATATTATACCAGCATTTTTTTTTCCAAGCTGAATCCTCATAAAAGTTAGTGGGGAGTTCTGCTGAAAACTGAATGGAACAATATAGCCTGTGGAATAAGCTGATTGAGAAGGAATATTGCTGTTTATACAGTCCGTTTTACAGCACTTGTCATTAACTTTTGGTTGCAATTAGGTTACAAAGAAAAAGAGCTGTGAAAGATGTCCTTCCCAAAGGTGCTATGTGGCTCTACACCAGGCTCTCTAAGCAACTGGGTTTAGTTTGGGCATTATTTCTCAGCCAAATCAAGCTATAGTCTCAAGTTTTAAAGAAGTAAAACATAAATATGTTGTCCATCAGTGACAATAACTGTACCTACATGACCCAAATTAGTCCAAAAGGACTAATGTATTAATAATATAGTGCTTAGTCAGTTGTATATTTTCAATCAACCCTCATTGAGATAGTTTTCCTTTTTTACCTAGATTTGAGTCTTTGTAATATTTTTGCTCTGAGGCACATTCCCTCTCCATTGATTCTTTTCACTCTGTCAAATCCAGGTTTAATTAACTAATTTCTAAAATATGTTCACCTGCATGAAACCTGTGTAGTGCAACAATGTCTTTTAGTTGTTACAGGAAATTATCTGAAATTTGAAAATCATAGCATCTCTTCAGTGTTAATTTATTTTGGGAAAAAGTTTTAACAATGGCTGATTCAACACTCAAGACACTAATGCTGAAGTTTCTGTAACAGTGTGACTGAAGAAAAATAATGAAACAAAGTTGAAACAAAATATTTAGAACATAAGAATATAAAAATAGGATAATAGTTTCACTGTTTGAAATATATTCTGCTTACATAAAATAAATACAAATCCATATATGTCCCTGGATAAGCCTACTAATGTTTTTGGTTCATTCTCCAGTTTTAGAAAATACTTTTCTATTCCTTTTTTCCTATCTGGAGAAAAAAAAAAAATCCAGAGTGAACAAAATGTGCTGGTACACTATAATAACACTTCAACCAGATATACTGGAATTTCCCATAGCAAGCATTTGCAATGCAATAGCGGTAGTGAAATTCTATACCAGTACCTCTAAATTCCCATTTCAACCACAGTTCATACTTATATGTAGTATGACCTGATCATGTGAAAACAGTAAAACTTACGGTACACAAAGTTCTTTGCAGAGGTGAATAACCTAAATAGAGAATGCTATATTTATCATTCAGTTCTTTATTTCTATTAATTCTTTTTTTTTTTTTTTTTTTCCCTGCCTGCTGCAAAAGGTAGCTGAACAGGGGTGTGGGTGGGTGATGCAGTGGTTTTTCACAGGCAGTGGGCAGAGTGGGCTGAGCCAGGCAGGCCAGGCATGGCAGGGTAATGGCGCAGAGTGACTTTGTACCCCACCGCCTCCTGCCACCCGTGTCCACTGCCACTGCTGGTGGCCGCGAGTGGGCACAGGGCACAACAGAGTCAGAAGTGGCCCGGATGTACCTGGTGCAATCCCGCGCATGTGTGGTATCTTGCAGTGTTAAGGGGGGAAGGGATGCCACACTCTCGTGCACTGGGAGGGCATGGACAGGAAAGAGGAAGGGGCGTAGTTTTTGCCTCTCCCAACGGCAGCCTCTGGAGGGAATTGCACCATGTCTGAACCTATCTTCATTTGTCTCTTTGGAGTGAACTCTCCGACCAGTGATTTTTGGAACACTCCTGTCAGCTGTGTTTGGGTTCATCTGACATTTTTCCTAAACCCCATTTTCCCATGCCCTGTGGAATTGGGGACAGGGGAGCCAGTGGCCACTGCCTCTTTCCCCCTCCTGATCTGCTGGGACACCATTTTTAGTTTGTCTGATGCCATCTTCTTTCTCCCAGTGACTCCCCGGAGCCCCCCTGCTGGTCATAGAAAGGGAAGGACAACAAACAATTTGGATTGTCCTGTTTTGCTGTTTAACATTGCTGTTTTACATTGTTGTTTTACATTGCCGTTTACGTTCTATACAAATACATACATACATACATACATATATATATATTCTTCAATAAAATTCTTGTCTCTTTGTATGCCTTCTGTCTTGCATTGCTAAATTTAAGAGAATATCTGTCCAAATCAGGACAGGAGAGCATAGTTATTTTAGTTTAACAAGTTTTAAGTAAAATTTTAAAAGTATGTAAAAGGAGACAGGTAACATTTGCAGACTCATTAATAATCTAAATATAGTGCAATCAGGAGTCAAATTCTGAAGCAGCTTTCCGGACCAAGTACCTACCTGTTCTTTACTTTGTACTATGTTACCATCACATCATAGCACATAATGATTCTGGCTTCTTTGAATGTCATCAATGTAAGTGGACATTACATTTCTGATCTTGCAATCAAAATAGAACTTGATGCTTCATGACTGAAAGAAACACAGGTTCTCCCAGTTATATCAGGGCACACGTTTTCACATAAAGAGCTGGTTATTGTTTCCTCAATGTTTTTCCAAAATCAGTTGAGTATATTAAAATAACAAAAAGTATTGAAGTCCATGGTAGATAGATTATTCTTATAGATGCCAGATGCCATAGCATGAAGTGGCTCCTGGCAGACTTAAGTCAGAATGAGAAGAATACTGCACTGTTTGTGAGAAAGTGAGGTGGAGGTTTGGGATGAGCCCAAGTGTCAAAAAACAAAATACCAAAGCTGAGGAGCAGAAATCAACTACAGGAGAAAGAGTTGCAAGGAAGAAAGATGTATACAGCTCCAATATGAAATGTGTGCATTTTGTGTGCAACACCTAGAGATTAGTACTCAGCATGGGTAAAAAAAAAAATTAAGCAAAAGTATTACATATTTGTACAAAAAATCAAGCTGGTGAGTTCACAGCTGATCATAATAAAGGGGTGAAACTTCAACTAAGACAAAACAAAGGATAATTCCCCAGTTAATATTTATATTACAGAAACCTTTACCTCAACAGGAGAACAGAACACAAGTTTGTTAATGAGAGAGCCTTCTTATTCTGGTCCATAATCACAGGGTGACCATTAAAACATGTATCACTGAGAAAAAATATACATTTTACAAGAAGCTGAAGAAGCCATGTGTTAGGTTATGTGATAAAAACTCTGCACATTCACAAAGGAGCACAGAGAGACAATGAATGGTAGGGGACTCCAAATAATCTCCTGCCAGGCTACTCACAGGCCAAACAAGGTAGAGTCATCAGCCCATCAAAGGCCCTTTGTAAGCTGAGAGGAATCTAGGGGCTCAACAGCAGGCAGGAACCAGGCAGGAGTCTGGGTTATCTGTAGAGGTTATTGGAAGTCCTGGTTCATACAGGAAAACAGGAGCATTAAGAGCAGAGAAAAAATGTCTGACATTCAAAGACAAAATGAAGGAATAAGTTGATCTTAACATTGAGCAGAGTGAGGGTTAGGGCCAGGAATCATAGATAAACTCAGAAAATGTTGAGGTCACTGGTATGTTGTATCCAGTTGATCTGAATTTGCAAAAGAAAGACCTTGCTGAACGTGAAAGACAGCTATGCTTGAGCATTTAGATTTCATTTCCATAGAATCATAGAATGGTAGGGGTTGGAAGGGACCTCTGGAGGGAAATACATTGAGTCCAAACCCCCTGTCAACACAGGAACATACATGGGAACAGATCCAGAAGTTTTTTCCTTGTGTTGAGGTGGAACTTTCTGTGTTTCACCTTGCAGCCATTTCCTTTTGTCCTATCACAGGGCACAATTGAAAAGAGACTGGGCCCTTCTATTTGACACTCACCTTTTTTTTTTTTTTTCTTTTCTTAAAGCAAAATAATGAAAGAAGATAAATGAGCATAATCATTTCTTGTGAGGAAAAACAATCTTTCTGTGCAGAAATACTAGTGGGATAAAGTTATGGGAAAGGCCATTAAGATGTAAATGAAAAGATATGTCTTACAGATGACGAGTTCAGTAGTCCAGTGAGGAAACAGGAATCATGTAGGGTTAATATCTAGGTTTCTGACTGTATTTACTGACTGAAGGCACAGGTTGGGAGTTTTGACAAATGCATTTTAACTGACTTTTGCCACACAAGCTTCTCAGAAGTAAAGGACAACCTGAAAGAAGCAAAAATTCATTGGTTCTGTCTTACAAGGTTATTGGCTACTGCCGGTCTTCCTTACTAAAATGGCTGTCCTCAAGGCTTTCTGTGTATGTATTACCTACATGATATTCATATATATTCTTGTGTCTTGTAACCGAGAGAACCATAAGCTTATCAGCTCAGTGCCAAGCAACAAGACCTTCCCTGTCTAAACAATGTAATACCAGCTTGGGGTTATCAGAGTGTGTAGGTATAGCCAGGTGGTTTATCAGAGACCTTGAACTTGGTACATGGTTGGAAAGACTGCTTGATGCTTTTATCACATATGTTTCTTTGCTTGGAGTGTTCTTCCTGACTTGGCCTAAATTCTTATCAGCAAATTATTGTACATACTGATTAAAGTCATGCAGCCCATTAATGAGAACCTGGTTGCCCATCTATCTTTTCAGATACTTAGAGAAAAAAAAAATTGAATTAGAAATATATGAACAAATTTGTTATTGGAATTTTATTATGCAGGACTTCTTCAATGTAAGGAAACAGGGAAATAACAGAGAAGGAAACAAGAGAGGTAATATGTTGGAGGTAGGAGGAAAAAAAATTCTGCAAAGAAATTAGAGGTCCTTTCAAGTGACCTGGAGACATTGTCCCTAAATCTGGTTAAGGACAGTTATCTGTATAACAGGAATTGACTATTATAGTGCTGTCCTTACTGCAAAAGATTCTCCTTTTGTCATTCCTTTTTATCTTCCTTTATTTTTATTCTCTCGTTTTCACTTCTTTCATGCTAGTATTCTAGCTATATTTAAATTTTCATCTGTGTATATACATAGACTTAATGCAAAATTATCTGGGAATTTATATGAAATTAAAATATTATAAATTAGTTGTATGTGAATATACAAATATATATGTGTATATATTGATCATATATATCAGAAAATATTCCTAAATAATATATCATGTTACATAATATAATTTATGAAATGAACAGGTGAAAATGTTCTAAATCATTTTTTCTAATATCTTCTGAAAGGTGGGATTTTGCATTTTGCAGAACCTTCACTGCCAGAAATAAAGCAATGGAGACAAGGATGCAAATTAATGCATTAGTAGATCATAAGACATATTCATCATCCACATTGGATGAAAAATATAGCTAATGTTCATAATGTTCAAGAAATTCTGTAATCTAGTTACCCTTTTCTCATTTTTCTAATTTATCTGTGAAACTCAAAGATGCAGGATACATAGGAAAAATAGATAAANTTGGGAGTTTTGACAAATGCATTTTAACTGACTTTTGCCACACAAGCTTCTCAGAAGTAAAGGACAACCTGAAAGAAGCAAAAATTCATTGGTTCTGTCTTACAAGGTTATTGGCTACTGCCGGTCTTCCTTACTAAAATGGCTGTCCTCAAGGCTTTCTGTGTATGTATTACCTACATGATATTCATATATATTCTTGTGTCTTGTAACCGAGAGAACCATAAGCTTATCAGCTCAGTGCCAAGCAACAAGACCTTCCCTGTCTAAACAATGTAATACCAGCTTGGGGTTATCAGAGTGTGTAGGTATAGCCAGGTGGTTTATCAGAGACCTTGAACTTGGTACATGGTTGGAAAGACTGCTTGATGCTTTTATCACATATGTTTCTTTGCTTGGAGTGTTCTTCCTGACTTGGCCTAAATTCTTATCAGCAAATTATTGTACATACTGATTAAAGTCATGCAGCCCATTAATGAGAACCTGGTTGCCCATCTATCTTTTCAGATACTTAGAGAAAAAAAAAATTGAATTAGAAATATATGAACAAATTTGTTATTGGAATTTTATTATGCAGGACTTCTTCAATGTAAGGAAACAGGGAAATAACAGAGAAGGAAACAAGAGAGGTAATATGTTGGAGGTAGGAGGAAAAAAAATTCTGCAAAGAAATTAGAGGTCCTTTCAAGTGACCTGGAGACATTGTCCCTAAATCTGGTTAAGGACAGTTATCTGTATAACAGGAATTGACTATTATAGTGCTGTCCTTACTGCAAAAGATTCTCCTTTTGTCATTCCTTTTTATCTTCCTTTATTTTTATTCTCTCGTTTTCACTTCTTTCATGCTAGTATTCTAGCTATATTTAAATTTTCATCTGTGTATATACATAGACTTAATGCAAAATTATCTGGGAATTTATATGAAATTAAAATATTATAAATTAGTTGTATGTGAATATACAAATATATATGTGTATATATTGATCATATATATCAGAAAATATTCCTAAATAATATATCATGTTACATAATATAATTTATGAAATGAACAGGTGAAAATGTTCTAAATCATTTTTTCTAATATCTTCTGAAAGGTGGGATTTTGCATTTTGCAGAACCTTCACTGCCAGAAATAAAGCAATGGAGACAAGGATGCAAATTAATGCATTAGTAGATCATAAGACATATTCATCATCCACATTGGATGAAAAATATAGCTAATGTTCATAATGTTCAAGAAATTCTGTAATCTAGTTACCCTTTTCTCATTTTTCTAATTTATCTGTGAAACTCAAAGATGCAGGATACATAGGAAAAATAGATAAATTGGAGTTAGCTATTGAAGGATGACTTTAATCACTTTTGAAGAATGATAAAAGTAGTTGATGTAGAAAGAATTTATGAGGACTTTGCACTGTCATATTTAAGACATAAACTGATCATCAGACAAGGTCAGAAAAGCAAATCTAAGTTCATTTGTGAGTTTCTACCAATTTGGCAGGTATTCTACTTCTGACACATTAATTTATGGTAATTATTAGAATATATTTTCAAGGAAGCGTATGTCATTAGCCTGTTTCATTATGTAAACTTTTATGATAGAAATGTTTTAGAATTTTTCTATATTTTTCTAAAACCTCTAAATTATTTAAAATTCTGGCTGAATGACAAAGTAGAAACAAACACTGAAGGAAATATGATACTGTTGGTATAAAATCTGTCTGAACCAAACGTAACATCCCTCCAAAGCAAAACATCCCCAAGGTTATCGTGTCCCTCTTCTGAATGTGTTCTCAGAGAAGCCTCTCTGCAGACCTGTTTCCCACTGACAGGCACAGTGTGCTAAAGGCACAAATAATTGCAATGGGTGGTAGTAAAGACATCTCAGCACATGTTTAGGTGAGTTTCATATGGACTTTTGCTCACAGATACAAATCATGTTTGCTAACCATTCAACCATGCTTTGTCATATCCCTAATATTGTAAGTCACAGAGGAGCTCTCCCCATGCTTTTTCATGTTACTTTTTCAGAAGGCAAAATCCAGGCAGCTGTTTCCTGTCCTGTGATTACACTGTTGACTTTGTTTTTTTCTCTTGTGTATCTATATGCTGTGCCAGCCAAAATTTTCCTACTACTGCTTTCACACAGATCTCATAATCACTTCAACAGCATATGCCAAATTTAATTGCATACTTTTTTTCATTTGAAAAATTATTCTCTCTTTCTTCCAGTTCATACCAACCTGTCTTCCACTGAACTTCAGAAACTTGCTTGGTTAGTCCTGGGGAGGGAAATGAAAAGTTTGTTCACAAACTTGAATTAAAAGTTTGGAAGTTACTGAAAAGAGGCAAGCATATAAATGTACTTTTGACTGCATTTGGAGAACTTGAGTGTAAATGCTGATTATTAGATCATCAATAGGTCAAATAACAACAGATCAGTTCTTTAATAAGCTCTCCAATTCAATGGCTGCTTTTTGCCAAATCTGTATTTAGGATTCCACCAAGTGTGATTGAATATTGTTATAAATTACAGACTTCTTTTCATATTCTGAAAAGAAATGTATTCTTCATGTTTTACAATTTTAATAACTGCTGTGTCTTTTGCAGTTAACAAGCAATGACTCTTGGCTATTTATAGAGTGATCCTTCTGTTAAAGCAATATTTTTTCCTATGATTTTGTCTGAATCATAGAATTTCAAAACAAAATTTTAACACTTCATATTTGAAAAAGTATAATATTTTTCTAGTATCTTTAAAATANATTTTCTTGCGGGTTTTTTTTTTCTTGCATTTGATTCCTCTAATAATGTAGGCCACTTGTTTTGTTTGACTCTAATAATCTTAATGCTCATAATGTGCAAGATGAATCACTAAAAACTGAAGAGGATCCCAAATTAGAAATGCTATATTCAAATTAAAATCCTTTCCAAAACTTCAGGGCATTCAGCTTTGAGGAGTCATAAAGTTAATCTCTGAGATCAAGAGCAGCCAGTAGTAAATTTGCATTGCTGACCAGTCTCTGAAGAGATGTAGTTAAGTTCCATGTTCAAGGTAATTAGGTGACAGATACTTCTCCACATCAGACGTCTGTGATTTGTAAGAAGGCCTGTTTGTCCAACAGAGCTTGGTGTGCCCCATGGGCCTGCAGGAAAGGCTGGTCAGGGGATCTCCCATTGCTGGTACTGTACAATATCTATACATCAAAGTGCTCGTACATGTCTTGATACCCCCATAGGAAGTCCAGGGGCAAGGGGATAACTGAATAATTTGTAGTGATGAGCACTTATGGTTGGGTTGGTGGCTCACCTGTATAAAGATATGCACTTGCTTGAGAGTGCTGTTGCATAAGAAATTATTTTCCCATCAAGGACTCTTTCCAAGACCAAAGCCAGCCTACGGATTTAAGAAAAGACCATCACCAAAAATTCCATACATGACAACGAAGCCCCTCTGTCCAAAACCTGTAGCTAGAACTCTTTGTGATGTTCTCTGTGCATCTGGGAAGAAGGAACCTATATCTGCCCTGATGCCATTGCACAAAGGAAGGTGTAAGCAAATTCAGGCTTTGCTCATTTTCATAGATACCTTCTGTTTTAGAGAGCAGAAAGTCTTTCACCTTACATGCCCATCAGAGAGAAGGTCAGCCTGAGGTGCTCAGCCTTGTGTTTCATTCAATGAAACACGTGCCACTGTAATGCTTAAGAGAACATAATTGCTTACATGACAGAGGACTGTTGAAATATGATACATGCTGTACTCAGGCTGCAATGAGGTTACAAATGTTGGCATAACAATAAAAACTCTGTGTAAAAATGGTTAGTATAAAAGCCATTGATGAAAAATCTAAGGAAGGACTAGATGTCAGAACTGTGAATCCTCCTCTCAACTATCTGACCTCTGTAAGGATGGAAGTAAAATAAGTTAAATGAACTCTGCATAATTCCTTGTGGTTATCTGTCCTAGAACCACCTCAAGATTCAGCATTTGTGTCAGTCCTTTTGGGGGAGGCCCTATTGTCAGAACAGGGGGCTGTGGTGGACCAGGACCAAGGCATAACCTGCTGACGACCATATGAGAGAGGACATTCACACTGTACCTGCCTACACTTCATCTTTTTTTCCCCCGCTGATGTTGTTGGCTCCAGATTCTGGGTGTTTGAGGACATAGTCATTTGCCATGCTCCAACTCTGAGGAAGATTTTTTCTGTTTTTGACAAGACCCTTAGAATCACATTGCAGAGGAAAGGGTGTATTATAATTATCAATATCAATAGTAATAGAAGTTTATTAAAGGTCATTAAAATGAAAGGGGAAGGC